>CABFVZ010001461.1:79489-197103 GCA_902151445.1 Timema monikensis
TTTACAAAACCCTGGTAACCATTGGGATAATTTCCCTTGAGGGATATATACACAAGTTATCCGCCGGGAATCGAACCTGGACCCCTAGGCTTGTTGCCAGCTACACTTATCACTATACCATGCGTCCGGTTTGTATATAGTTGATCAAATAGGACATGCCACTGTATAATGTTGACCTTTTCTCAATATCGGCCATTCTATATTATGTTTTATAAAGAATAAAAGGGTGTATGATCTGAGAGAAAACGTTTCTACGGAAAAAAAAACTAATCCCATCATCACGTGGTAGTGGTCACGCATTGATGAAATTGAATCGTGTTTAGGAAGCATCAGTAGCATTTATAGCTATAGTACATGCTTAAAGAATGAATTGATTGATTTCCTTGAAGAAAACAAAGAATAAACATCGTGTCTTTTGATTTGTAATACCTTTAATAGAACGGGTAGCTTTTAAACGTTATAACTCCTCAGACACGTGCGTTATTGTAAGGTGTTTCACTTTGTGAAGGGCTTAACTATAGGTTTCATAATTAATCATACTCCTCAATAATTATTCTATTAGTCTTGGAACAAACCTTAGAATGGATTAGAATCATGCAGGGGCTAGAAAATGGAACGTAAGAGGCTTACAATTCTTGAAGAAGACTGACACAATAGACTTATTACTGATAGACTGAACAACAAATCTAAAACCAACAGAACCAATATGATTGTCCTGCAAACCACAAAACATTTTTGACTTTAGTGACTTCATGGTGGTCGATTTCATTAAGCAATCTGGTAGCTTTTTTTTACTTTGAAATAACACTCTAAAGATTTATATTTTTCTTATCTTCACTACTAATAAAATAAAGTCAGCCTCACTCATTAAAAAAAAAGTTCAGAAGTTATAATAGCTAAATAGGAACTAATTATTTAATTGTATTAACTTGACAAAACAATAGGCCCCATTAGTAACCCTTTTACTTAATATTATTTCAGGAATGGGATGAAACTAACTTGTCTTGGTAATAAATAAGGCTGCTTATATTTTTACGTCACAAGTAAGCTAACAAAAGACGGGATAGAAAAAACACTGTGCACGCAAGGGAAGGGGTATGGTGAGTAATTTGTCGCAATTCCCTCCTTTTTCTCCTCAAGAAAGCAAAAAATTTTAATAAATGCTTAAAATATAATATAAAGGTACAGTTAGATCTCTATAGCAAAATACGGCATCAGATAAAATAATGTTTTCCTAACCCAATATGGTAATCTTCATTGCTTCAAATTTGTTACTTTCCATAATATAGCCTCCGAGCTCTAGAAGATCCTTGGTTTGAAAACTAAGTTTTAATGATTCATCTAACAGCGAAATTACATGGGGAAAAATAGTTTTAAAAAGTTAAAAATATTTATGTATTTTAAAATTCTGGTAAACTTATTTTACTCATCTTAATTCTAATATCCCTCCATTAAGACTACCGGTTACCGCGAAATAATGACGACATTTGGCTCGATATTTATTACCTAGCAAAGTCGCGCCTTATTGGAGATATTTTATCTGGCAAACCTACGCCAAGTTCAATCGATATTACTCGCCTAGACCACACTGTATTACACAGCAAAACTACGCCTGGTTAGATAGTTATTATATAACACAGCTACGCCTTGTTTAAGCTATACATCTAGCAAAGTTACACCTAATTCGAGCTATTTTATCCAACAAAGTTACGTATTGTTAGAGATGCATTACGTAACAAAAATGCACCTGGTTAAAATTGTATTACCAATCAAAGCTGCGTCTGGTTCAAGTGGTATTACCTATCAAAGTTACGCGTTATCCTTGAGTTGAGATGGACTCTTAAGGTGTGGATACAGGGAACGCGAGAAAATGTCAGTATTTTTGCAGTTTTTATAGCTAAACTTTTTTTCTGTCAAAATAAATCAAATTTTGCTTCTATACAAACATAGAGTGTAATTTCATTCGAATATTGATATCAACAGTTGTTAAATTTCTGTTACGAGCATAATGACATTATCTAAAAAACATTTTTAAATTAAAAGAAAAAGTTGTCACGAAACTCCAGTACACCCTTGATAGATATTTAACAACTGTTGATATTACCGTGTGAAGAAAATTAAACCCTATGTTTGTACAGGATCAATATTTGATTTATTTTGATTAAAAAAAGTTTTGTTATAAAAACTGCAAAAACACTTATCTTTTCTCGTGTTCCCTGCATACCCACCTTAAGTCACTGATAACCAGTATACGACTTACCAACAAAACAACATAACAGCTAAAATAACACGTTCTAGGAGAGTTAAAGCACGAGTCATACCCGCTAATAAACTTCCCACCATGTTTGAACAGCAGGTGAGTATTGGAAGTCCTTGTGTTGTTAGACAAGCCCCGCGATGCGCTCACTTCATTTGTCAAAAGGGAGGAATAAAACTAGCGCGTAACGATTGTTGATGATGATTCTATCCCCTCCATGCAGAGCTCGTGACTCAGGGTGATCCAATGCATTGTGGGATGTTTTATTGCGTCCATTTCCCCCAAAGTGTTTTGTAGTAGCTTCTCTTTATCAAATTTTCAAACCAAGGAGGTTTTAGAGCTCAGAGGATAGAGAGTGGAAAGTAAACCAATATGTAGTAACGAAGGCCGCCATATTGTTTTAAGAAAACAATCAAGTCTTCAAACCAAGGAGGTTTTAGAGCTCGGAGGATAGAGAGAGAGGAAAGAAAACCAATATGTAGTAACGAAGGCCACCATATTGTTTTAAGAAAACAATCAAGTCTTCAAACAAATGAGGTTTTAGAGCTCGGAGGATAGAGAGCGGAGAGTAAACCAATATGTAGTAACGAAGGCCGCCATTATGTTTTAAGAAAACAATCAAGTCTTCAAACAAATGAGGTTTTAGAGCTCGGAGGATAGAGAGCGGAAAGTAAACCAATATGTAGTAACGAAGGCCGCCATATTGTTTTAAGAAAACAATCAAGTCTTCAAACCAAAGAGATTCGAGAGCTTTGAGAACATAGTGTAGAGCGTTTATTTTACAAACTTTAGAACCCCCTGGCTTTGAAGACTTGATAATAATATTATTAATAACTTATTGTAGATATTCCACTGTGCACACCTCATATGAATGTCTAATTATATTAAATATAAGCCCCACATATTAATTACTTAAGCTTAACAATGGTACATAAAAAGAAAATAGTAAGTTTGACCCCTTATAGCTCATTAACTGTAATTATTTGAAGTCATTGAATCAATATTTATAGTTTTTATTAAATACGTCTTGTTAAAATTATGCAGTAAGATTTTCATTGTAGAATGATATTTAGGTGTAGTAAAAGGAAACGTTTGTTAAAGTTTGTATTTTTAAAGTTTGTGAGGCTAAAAATATGCGCAAAAATAAACAAAGTATATCTTTAGTACGAGTATTCTATGTTTAGTTTGATTTACTACCCACAGCGATATCAACAGTTCTTGAATATCAGTCATGAGCAATATGGAATTTACCAGGAATATTTATTCTCAATTAAAAAGTTTCTGATCAAATGTCCATTACCCCTACTGAAGCAAAATATTACTTATTTTGGCCAATATAGGGGTTTTGTCGTAAAAACTGCCTGCAAATTGATTGCGTTTGCCCACTGACTGGGAGATATTTGAAAAATTTGGTCTAATGCGACGAGATTGTCAATCCGGTTGCTTCGATGTCGCCTTGTGAATGGACCCCAGGTCCTACAATAATCCATCGTTTTTTCATTATATTTTTGCTCCTTTTTTTGCGTATACATTTTATATTTACTTCCTAAATTCAACCTTCCCTCAAATACTTATGCCCTCATTATTTTATTTTATTTAATGTTCATTTTATTATTATTTAATTTTCTTACAAAATTACCAATAATGGCCGTTCCGAGTTATTTTGGTCAATCATATATAATTTGAAAGTACTTTATTTATTTGCGAGCTTTGTAGACGCGAAAATATACTTTTAAGGACGATAAACAAATTTATTAAGTGATCGACTAAAAACTACCATGACGTAAACATCCTATCGCGATCAACAAGTTACCGGTCTTTGGCTTAGACAATTCGGCCACCGAAGCGGGTGTTCCACCATGTTGTCTGATCGTCAGTGGCGTCAGCGATCTTGTTCTAAAAGGCGGTCGTGATCACGATTATCATCCCTCTCCTCTTCTGGAGAAGAGAGCATCCCGTAGGGGTCACCAGAGACAGAATTTGGGCGGGTTCAAACCCACTCCCCATCCACCTCCGACATCCTCCGGACGAATCTACGTAACTGAAACACCTCTGTAGCCTCTAGGACCAAGGCAGGAATACAAAATTAAATAACATAAAAAGTGTGGGGGATGCAGAGTAAGCCGATAAGACAATAAAAACAAATATATTATTACATTAGCTATTTGCTCCTGGTTCCCTGCAGCCCATTCAGCATTTTAGCGCAAAACAAAATAAATGAATGACCAGATGATAATAATAAAGAATATTTTCCGGATCGAGTAAAAATAGATAGATAGGAGATAGTTGAAATAATCAAATCAGAAGATAGGCATTTAACTGTACATTTTATTTATAAACTGGATAAACGTAAGTTTTAATGTATAAACAAGGTATATATATATATGTGTGTGTGTGTGTGTGTGTGTGTGTGTATCAGAACGACTAAAAAAAGGAAAAAAATATTTAATACAAGTTGGAAGGACTCTGAAAAATTACCATACTATTCCTCATAAAAGGACTCTGAATATTTAGCATCCTTTCCTTGTAAAAGACTCTGCATAGTTAACATAATATTACTTGTAAAAGGACTTTGAACATTTAACTATCTTTCCTAGCTAAACACTTTGCATAGTTAACATAATACTCCTTGTAAAAGGACTCTGAACATTTAACTATCTTTCCTAGCCAAAGACTTTGCATAGTTAACATAATACTCCTTGTAAAAGAACTCTGAAAATTTAACTATCTTTCTTAGCAAAAGGCTTTGCATAATTAACATAATATTGCCTAGAAAGAACTCTGAACATTTAAATATCTTTCCTAACAAAGGACTATACGTAATTAACCTAATATTCCATATAAAAGGACTCTAAATATTTGAATATCTTTTGTAGCCAAAGACTTTGCATAGTTAACAATATCTTTCTTAGCAAAAGCCTATACATAACTAACGTAATATTCCTTAAAAGGACTCTAACATTTAACGATCTTTCTTAGCAAAAGACTTTGGATATATAACATAATATTCCTCATAAAGAACTCTGAATATTTAAATTTTACGAATAGCTGAAAAGGAATTTTGAATTACAAATACCGAAAATTAATTTAGAGCTTACATTTCACACGTAGATGTGCCCCGGATGTATATCCTGCCAAGAGTGATCTGGTCTGTGATCTCCTGGCAGTATTTATCTGATACTAGATAGCTGTTGCCCGCGGCTTTGCTCGCGTGGAAGTTGATTATATACAAATACGAAAATATACATATGTATTTATAGATTAATTTAAAATATTACGTTACGTTGATGACCATAACTTGACCTCAGATCAAAAATAATGCAAGTCCGATACAAACTTTCACCCCCTTTTTCATCCCTTATTAAATAAAATTTCCAAAATTCCTGAAACACGTATTTATTTGTTTTACGTCAATAACCGAAATACAAAATTTTGTTTATGTAACTTTCAAAATGACGGACTTTCATACATATTATCATACATATTATCATCCCCTATTTTGACCCCTTTGGGGTGGAATTTTCTAAAATCCTTTCTTAGTGGGTGCCTACATAACAAAATGAATATACAGTCCGAATTTCATGCTTGTAGCCTTGATAGTTTGCGCTCGGCGATGATGAATCAGTCAGTCAGTCAGGACATGTTATTTTATAAGTATAGATCAATTGCTCAGAGAGGGGGAAGGAGGGGATACACACACAAAATATACAAAGAGAGAAAGGAAGGGGTAATAGCGGACAGAGAACATGCGATGCGAGAGAGTCCTGGATCCATCCAGGCAACCCTCTAGCGCCGGAACATTGTACTTGCAACCCCGCGGTGTTGATGGGCCTCCAGGCCTCGCGCTTTTAGTCATAACACGTTCGCGATGGTCGGTTGCGTAGCCTGGGAGATAGCCAACTCGGGACGTAGCCAGTGGAATGGGCCTCGATGATTTTAGGATATTATACTATTTTGGTTGTGGTGGGATATGAATAGTATTGGTTTAGTGCCTAGTTTTTTAAAATACGACGTTTTAGCTCATTAGACGCTACACCACTAAACCGATTTAGCTGAAATTTATCATGGGCAAAACTCAAGACTTTTGGTTAGCTTATGGGCTAATTAAAATTACTTTTACCACTTAACCTAAGAGACCAACTCCACAACCACTCCTTCCAAGGTCCATATGCGTATCTCCGGAACACCTGGGGCTAGGGAATAGTCCTTCGGGTGGGAGGGTACCCACGGGTGCTTGATTCCGAACGTATCTACGGTACCACTAGGGTGAGAGGGGGTCACCTAAATGTAACAAATAATATACTTTCAATTTCTAACAATCTATAAACATTTGTATCCATTTGTAAATCAAGAAGTCATGCTTGGTTGTCTTGGGGTAAAGTTCTCGCCTCAGGACCCGATGTTCTTGGGTTAAAATCCAGCTGGGATCAACATATTTTTTTTGATAAATAAAAATCCGTAGCACAACTTCCTTCAGAGGGAAAGTAAATCCATCGGTTCCATGTTGATTGTGGCTTGTAAAAGAACACTGGAAGGTATGGGAAAATACCTTTCCTGGCAAAATTGGTAGGTTCGTTCCCTCTCGCTCATATAAGTTGTCGTGTACTGATATAATTAGTCTGTTCGGAAAGTACACGTTAAATACCTCAAATAAATCAAATGTAAATCAAGAAACGTATACATACTAATCGCTGTCACACCACCACTACACTGGATATCATCCCTGAGGTAACTGCATGGTTACTATGGGTGAACAGCGTTGTCATTCTCTCGTGTTCGTGTGGTCAATCTCCCCTCAAATATATGACAAGTTTCGCAACACTGGTTGGTCGAGAATGCCAGTAGCTTTTTCTTACCTCAGCACACTCCATTCAGACATAACTTAGTGCGAGGAGATTTGGCAACAGTTGACTGAGAGAGAAAGAGAAGATAAAGCTTTTCTCCATTAGACTTGCAGTTTCCTCAGCAATGATATTGGGTGTAGTTATTGTTTGTTTATTGTGGACTCTTCACTAAATAATGGTTACTATTGGATTAGCTCCTTTTTATTTTTCCTCTATATCATTAGAACTCCATGGCATCAGGCAGCAATCAAGCTAACATACTGAGTCCCCACCACCATCTGTTGGTGAAGATAGTGCCAGTTTCTGCTGATAGAGGGTGTAATGTGGTAAGCGCAACGAACTCTACAGCCTTTAATCTCAGTTTTCTAGACCTGTTCCGCTTCTCTTCCATTCAAGTAGCTCCTCATTTGTCCTCAAGAAGCTTAGTTGAGCCCGTTTCAAATCCACTGCTTCACATAGAATCTGAAAGCGCTAGGGATCAAACCCAGGACCTCTAGATCCGTAGCCAGGAACACTGAAAACTAGACCACAAATCTATTTTGCTGTAATTGGCAAGCCCTTTAATAAAGAAAAAATAAATGAAATTATCATTTGCACACATTAATGCCATTATCCAGGCACGTAGCCAGAAAAAACTTTCGGAGGTGGATCAATTTCAGATGAAAACTGACGAAACTGGTGATTCTAGGTGCACGAGCTGGCTACTTCCATATTTCTCACTTGATGGGTTCCCCCCAAGGGCACCCATAGCTATTTTCTCCGAGAGGGGGGAGGGCGTTTGGGGAGTATTATATGGAATTGTGGGAGGTCCGGGGGCCTCCCCCAGTAAAATATATTAAATTGAAGCCTCAAAGGAGGCTTTTTAAGGTAATCCTTATCTCCTAAAAAGAAGGGACAGCATAAGAAAAAAGTTTCAGATCCACCCGATTTTGTTGGCGTTTTTACGAAATTAATTAAATATAATCTGACAGGTTTGATTAAATTTGATAAAATTAGCTTTTACAGTATTTTGATTTGAGAGAGCGGGTGACGAATTGTTAACCCTTCTTTCACTTATTTCGCAATGAGATGCACACTTGTATTTTAGCGGTAAAATACCTGGCAGGCGCACGTTCGGGAGTTATTGCCTGATGCGTGTTTCGTCCAAGAGATCGTGTGTGTTTGATGTTTTATTAAGTTTTATAAAGCTACTATGGATTTCTCATTTTAACCATAAGGGGTGAGAGATCAGTGCCCGATTGCTGACAAGTTCCCCCGGTGATCACCCTCTTGATAACAAACCTTAGTGGCACCCATTAACATCCCTACCGTTTTAAATCGTCATAATATTTAGTGAATAAAAGATTGTTTGTAAGATTCTCAAGCCTTCACCCAGAATTAAAAACCAAATGAAGCCATAAAAGCGGCTGGGGGCACTGTTTGAAAGCTAGCTCCCAACATTGTTGGCCAGATCTTTGATTCCTTTATTTGTTATTAAACTACCTATAATATATGGCCTCTCCCTGTGGGCACCCTTGGTTCCCCTCTCTCTGGGATTCTTTCCTAGCTAGGAATAACTTCATAGCCACAGACACTCCCTCCCCGCCCCCACCCAACATTCCAACACAAAGGTAAATACGTTTAATTTTTATTGAGGTCTTATTTTGTAAAAACATATTTAATAACATATAAAGGATATAGATACAGCCCACTCTCTGGCTACGTCCCTGCCATTATATAATTTTCCTTAATACCCAAAATAATAAGTTAAGAACCGTGAAGTTTGGAAAACATAAAGTACAAAAAACAAATCATAAAACATCACACGTGCAGTTGATCGGAATCAAACCTCGACCTTTTCATTGAGAGAAAAACGCTTGTTCACCTTTCGCCTAACCTTTACCGACTACGTCGAAGGGTAATGAGTGTTTACAAGACGCAAGCATCATCTTGCTCAAAGTTCTTGGTTATAATTATTTTGTTTTATTGGCGCTTTTTGTTGTCGATAATCCCACTCCCTACCTAAGAAAACAGTTTCTTAGTGTGTTTTTTTTTGTTTATTAAAACAACCTAATGGAAAAAAACTTAAGTGCAAGTGCTTAGAATATTAGTTTGAAACAATATTTAATATTTATAAAGCGTCAGAGATAGCACATTAGTATAATAATTAATGTATACGCTTGTAGCGCAATCACGGTGATAAACAATAATCAATCAACTATTATTGCCAGTGAATATTTAACTAACCAATCATAAACGTGGTTAATATCTCATTAATCAACCATCAACACCTGTGAATATCTCATTAATCAACCATCAATGCCTGTGAATATATCATTATTCAACCATCAGCGCTGGTAAATATATCATTAATTAACCATCAGTGCTAGCTATTATTTCATTAATTAACCATCAGTGCCATTGAATATCTCATTAATTAACCATAAGCGCTGGTGAATATCTCATTAATTTACCGTCAGCACTTGTGAATATATCATTAACCAACCATCAACGCCTGTGACTATATAATCAATTAACCATCAGCACCGGTTAATATCTTATTAATCAACCATCCACGCTGGTGAATATCTCATTAATTTACTATCAGCGCTGATGAATATCTCATTAATCAACCATCAGCACCAATGAATATATCATTATTCAACCATCAGCGCTGGTAAATATATAATTAATCAAACATCAGTGCTGGTGAATATCGCATTAATCAAACATCAGCAACGGTAAGTAGCTCATTAACCAACCATCATTCACGAGGATGGCTCTAGTACCAATATCTTCTTTAAGAAGTCCATCAATATTCGTACCCACACTCACCTCGTCAGCATCTTAGAGCTCGGATAGTTCAAAGCTAATTACGACAAAATCCCCCCATACCATACAATTGTTCACACCCAAACACCACGGATATATGCAGTGCAGAGAATCTACAGTAGCCCCATGGCTTCTTTGGTGCTGACTGACAGCTCACTGCCAACAGCTGATGGTTTTGAAAGGTTACCAGACCAAATTATGTATCCCTACGCCGAACCAAATTATCTCCAAAAACATGTGTTTAGCAGCTGTCACCATATACCTAAATGTTGACTGTCAGAAGTCATCTGTGAGCTGTCAGTCAGCACCAAAGAAGCCATGAAGCTACTGTACTAACGTCATGTTTAATGACACGGAAAATCGCGAAAGAACCACATAGATCTGTTCGCGCACCCAACATGGTTCAACAGCTATTATCGACTCAATAGGGCATTAATTGTCTCCAACTGTGATTTAACTTAAGGTAGGAGAGTATGAAACGTGGGGGTAAGGGCAGTATTTTTGCAGTTTTTATATCAAATCTTTTTTGGGCACAGTTCAAAAAAAAAATATATTGCTCCAGTACAAACATACAGTTTAATTTCTTCACATGGTTATATCAACAGTTCTTGAATATCTGTCATGAGTATGGTGGGATTAAATGAGAAACTTTTTAAAGGAAGATAAAAATTTGTCAGTAAATTTCAGCACACCCTCGACAGATATTCAACAACTGTTGATATCACCATGTGAAGAAATATAAACTCTACATTTCCACTGGAGTAATATTTAATTTATTTTGGCTTTTATACTTTTTTTTAAACAATTCTTAGTACAGCTCAATAGTAAGTCATGCACACCCCCAAAATCCTTTGCGTACCATTCAGTGGTACACGAACCATAGTTTGGGAAACAATGCTCTAAAAGGGTTTCTCCCAGTGTGATTCGATTATAAATTGCAAAGGGAGAGAGGTACCCAAGGTGCAAAACAACCCCGTGCTAGAATCTTCACGAAACCTCCCGTTTCATCCGCCGTTTGCTGCGCCACTTTCGCAAGGTTAGCGTGGCCGACCAGAAGAAATGAATCATTTCGTGTTCGGTAACTTCGTTTGCATAGTGAAGCAACGAGCGGCGTGGGTCTGTCGAGAGGGCAAGTTACCTTACACAGTTATACCAACCGTGTGGGTCGAACTGTGGGCATCACGGGGCCCCATGGATAGGGTTACCAACCTGGCACCACGTAACAGCACGCTCTTACTTTCTTTTTTTAAGGGGATGGATGTGGACATACAGTCCGATTCTCATAAAAATAATATTTTAGAAAACTCAAATTTTGTGTTGCGGTCAATTTTGTTTTACCATATTATTAGTATGGGTATTATATATTTTGTATTGATAGTAACTATCTATTTGACCTCGGTGGTTTTGGGATAAAGTGCTCGCTTAAAGACCTGATGTTCATGGATTCAAACTCAGCCGATATCGGTAGATTTTCCTTGAGCGATAAAAATCCATAGCACAACCTCCTTCGGAAAATAAGTAAAGCCATAGGTCTCATGTAAAAGAACCCTGGAAGGTATGTGAAATACCTTTCCCGGCCAACTTGGTAAGCTCTTTCGCTCTCACTCATAGAAATTCTCGTGTGATTTATATAATCAGTCGGTTCAGAAAGAGCACGTTAAATACCTCAAATAAATAAATATCAAGATCATATAAGTATATCATATGAACGTATGAATACGTGAAAGTATATCTAGTAGCTTTTATATGTCAGTTAAGGTACTTCCTATGAAAATAGAACTGTACATCTCTAAGCGAGGTGACCTGGCGGTCTAGGGGTAAGGTGTCAGACTTCTATGCTGGTGGCCGGGGTTCAATCCTCGGTCCCGGCAAACATTTATCTGATTGCCAAACCCTTCCTTCACCTCTGACAAGACATCTTGTGAATGTGGGGAATGCCAGGCAACCACCGTGGTTCGGATTCCACGTTGAATTGTAGGTCCTTCATTTCATCTCACAATCACCCTACCATTACACATTAGCGTAAGTGCGTATAACCCGAACGGGTAGTAAGATGCGGTGCTAATAATAATAATAATCATCTCTGAGCGAACGTTGTTTACATAAAGGAAAGGGCGGATTGTGTTACTTTCCTAAGATAAAATGTTGAGTATAAATTTCAAAATTGTTTTAGTACACTTGCACCGGTGGGTACGTGGACAAAGGTGTCTGTCTCGTCTAGTCTGATGTGCCGATATCGGGGAACTTGGTGTCAAAATCACGTTCAGAAGGAATTTATTTTTTAAGTTTTTTTCCCCTCCCTCATTCTTCCTTCATGCCACTAGGATTACATTAACTATCAATTTATACCTTTATTATCTCTACCTAGTTAGTGTAACTTAGTTCTGATAACTCGGATGGGCGAGGTGAAAAAAAATCAATTTAAAAAAGATTAACCTGAAATTGCTGAAATCAAACATACCTTCATTACAATAATTAAACCCTGCAAATTAAGATGGTAACTATTTCATTTTTAAATTTGTGATTTTAATAATTCAAGGGTATAGGAAAAAAGGGTAAATCTAATTTTAAATAAAATTTAGCTAGGGCTACCATCTGTTAGACAATCATGAGACCTTTCTAATGCACTTTATATTATGGGTAAAAGAGGTATCTCTTATATTTAAATTAATTTAAAAATAAAGTATTTGTTAGGGTCCTTGAGATATGAAATGTGTTGTCCTGGGAAATGTGTGTAGTGTTACTCTACTTTCTTTTCCCCCCTGTATCCTACAATTTATTCTAGTCACGGTAGGAAGGGAGAAAAGACACAATTATGACTTTCACCTCAAAATAATTAAGCTGTTACTTTACAAATTGACCAAGTTGGAACGCAAAGTCAAAGTTTTTTGTTTAGCCAATCAGGAAGAAGTATTTTCCTCAAGGCCGTAGTCAACCAATAATTTCGGGGGGAGGGGAGTAAGCTAGGCAAAATTCTAAATACTAAACCCCTCTAAAAGCTATCTGAAGTGTTTTCTTTTGGCAACATAACACCATAGCTGCTAGGAAACTGCTAGAAAAATCAATGAATATTAAACACCTCTAGAAGCTATCTGAAGTCTTTTTTTATATAGTAACACAACTTCCTAAAATGTATAGATATTAAACACCTCTAGAAGTTCTCTAAAGTGCTTTTTCATGGTAAAGCAGCCCCCTAATTTGTACTTGTATCTTAATTTTAATATTGTTTTAACCATAAATAAAGCAATGTATATTTTGTTCATAAAATTTCGGGGGGTGGGTTGAACCCCCAAAACCCCTTGTTCCTGTTAAATTTATAGTCTACTATATCTAGAAGAAAAACTACGGTAATTCGTATTTTCATATAATTCTAATATGTAGAAATGGAACACAGCTATGCAATTAAAATTATTTCTGTGGGGCAAGAGATTTTCAATTAAACTAATAATAATAACTAATAGGTAATCGAATTATAGCATAAAACGTTTTTCTTAGAACAAACTTCACCAAAAGATGTAATAATTTTGTAAAAATCATAAAGAAGTATTGTGTAAAAATCAAGTTTTTAAAATTATAGTCCGATTTAAATAGGAAGTAACTTTTTTGACAGTTATAAAAGTTTCTAAAATCATTCTCATTAAGTTTCTACGTCAAATCATGTTATCTGCATCTGTCACTTTTGAAAGAAAATATTAGTATATACCTATGAAATTTTATAATAATAAAATGTTATCAATGATGACAAAAAAAATATGATTGTGTTTTTTAAAATCTTTTTCCTAACAAGGTTATGTCATAGAAACTATACCTATCAAAGTTAAGGTCAGTGTTTTTGAAGTTTGTATATAAAAACTTCTTTTTTTTTTGCCAAATTAAATCAAATATTGCTTCGGTACAAACATAAAGTTTAATTTTCTTCACATGGTGATGCCATCAGTTGTTGAATATATGGCATGAGCATAGCGGCATTAGATGATGAATTTTTTAAATGAAGAGAAAAGGTTGTCATTAAATTCCAGGACACCCTTGACAGATATTCAACAACTGTTGATATCACCATGTGTAGAAAATAAAACTCTATATTTCTAATGGATAAATATTTGATTTATTTTGACCAAAAACAATGTTATTATATAAAAACGTATTCATTGTTGTAACCAACTTTAATCACAAATCTAACCATATAGCACCAACCTAAGGATGAACGCTTTTTTAACAAATTAATAAAATCACCAAACTATCTCGTAAATTTAAAGCTTTCATTATTTTATCAATAAAAAATTGAATTATATTTGTGCGACTACTTGAATACCCTTAAGTCACGATGGCCATCAGTTATATTTTCGTCTAGCGGCTGTAGGAGGCCCTTAAAGGTCACTGGAAGACAAGGCCAGAGCACGCCGTGGGGAGTCATGGGCCGTGGGTTGACAACTGGACTCTGGGACAATACGAGCAGCGGGGATCCCCGCCCCGACCAAGGACGATCGAGTGTCGTGAAAGAAAATGATGGTACTTCCAGAAAAATTATTTCTTGGTTTTATTTGATATTTCACGTAGCTTACAAAATTTTACGAAAAAATTAATAAAGAAAACATAGTGATAGTTTTGAGAAAATATGTTCTTTTTATTTTCAGAACAAAACACTGCCGCTTTGGTAGTTATGTACTTGTTCCTATTTGTTTAATGGATTTTAATGCAATACCTAAAACACTGTCGGAAAAAGTCAAATACCTATTTTAATTAGTTTTAAAAATACAAAATTTGCAAATACATTTTTGTCTATTTATCAACACTCTTGACTTTTAAGTACCTATATTTTTGCTTTTTTTTATGGAATCGGTAAAATACGTGTTTTATTATTTCTTTTGAAAGAACCCACATTTTTGTTTAGCGACCAATTCGACGACTTTAGGTTAAACTGCCTGTTTGATTTAAAATGGATTCGCTCTTTCTTTTAGGATTTTTCATTATTTAGCCTGTAATTCTAAACACAAATTAATGCTTATAATTAATCGTATCTCAAAAATTAAATCACTATCCACTAGCTTTATTTTTACTTTTTGAGTCCTATTTCTGGAAATTTTTCTGTAAAGCATTGGGTCTGGAACAGGATCGAATCAGCATCGTGAGGACAGATGAGAAGCTACTTGAATAAATAGATAGCGGCTCGGGTTGGAAAAAACTGATATTAGTGGGCGTAGAGCTCTTTGTGCTGACCAAATAACACCCCCGATCCACAAATCTGGGCACTATCATCACTAATAGCGGCGGTCACTTGGTTGGTATGATTGCGGGTTCACGCCATAGAGTTTTTTTTATTCCGTATAAATACATTTTTACATCTTATATTAAAAATTTTAAACTTTAACATAATCTCTGTAAGTTTCATAACAATTTATTAAATTAGATTTGAAATATAAATTAGAAAAAAATAGAGCCATAATTTGAAAAAATCTACGTCATTCAACATTTTTGAAAATTTCCATGCCTTAAAATGCTAAAATTGGATTATAAAATAGTAAAAAGAAGACGGTTCGTTTTCCTTTATTACTACATACTTTCGGTATTTTCATCATCTGTGGCCCTTTCTTCGGTTATATTCCATTTCCCATTTTATTAACAAAGAAAGAAGCTATTCTTCATTAAAAGTATAATAGATTTGATGCTATCGGGATTAATTTTGAAAATTTAAATTATAAGTACTTTTAAGGCAATAAAAGTGGAACTTCTATATAATATCAAATTTGCGTTTACACATTTTGTTTTTCCACTAAATTTACATATACATTTCTTACCTAAATCCCATTTAACGACATAGCATAATATTGCGAGCAAATTTATTTATATTAAAATTTACTAATTTGATCGCAATAAATTTGTGAAACGTCCAAGATTAACACATTACAGACATTACACTTAATATGCATACATAATTAATTTGATTTACTTATTCCTAGTAGTGGACCAAGTAATAATACAATGTTTAAAATGTTCATGTTTTTTCAGTTTTATTTTTTTAAGGTAGTCAATTAGTAAACTATACATAATTTTCTATGTTGGTTTTCCAATATATATCTTCCCGTTCTACATTATTTTCTGATGATACCTATATTAAAAAAAATCACCCAATTGTGACAGAACACACAAATACAAAATCAAACTTAATTAAAGATAAAAAATGAAAGTTAAGGCAATAATTTGAGAAAAGATGTAAAAACCCTCCGCGAGCAACCGTGCCTTTGAATGAAACCTTTGTTATCAAGTTAGAAAATAAGTTTTCGTCTAAACCAGCGTTTTGACTGCTACCTCTGAAGGCGTTAAAACAGCCTAGCTATAGAAACGTGAATCAAACTGCACCAGGAGATTGTGCCTCAATGTCACAAGACTTTCGCGCAGGAATAATAAATACTTTTCCACAAGATGGTATCACGTCTTGCAATAGTTTCACTCACTAAACCAAGTAGTTCATCAAATGAAACCACAGATATTCTATAATACAAAAATAATTTATCTGAGTACATTCTTTGATTCATAAACATAATATGAAACTGTCCTTTTAATAGACGGTTCGATAATGTGGGGTGATTCTACCAACGTCTCTTTTGACGAGGTTTTTTTTGTTTTGTTTTTTTAAATTTCCTCCAACAAAATAAGTGCCTCATAGCACCTGGCCTGAACAATGTCAATTTTTAAACCATTCTGCACAAGGGGAAGCAACAACCGCGGCAATTAAACCGCTAGTGTAGAATCAGTAGCGAGCGTTATGGTAGCTGTTTAACAGTCGCGTTTTGACAGTCAGGTGTAGATTCAAGAGTTTGGGGGAGTAAGCTAGCGGCAAAACCGCCGCGTTTTAACCGCTAGTGTAGAATCGGCCTAAAACGCCGACACACCAGGCGCTTAAAACGCTCGTATGGATTGGATCATTTGGTGTACATTGACTTATTCAACTGACGTTTACGCGGTGTCAAAACTGCCGCTCTTTCAACGTCCGTATAGAATGGACCTTACCAACGGCAAGGTGATGTATATATCCAATGTTGTTGACCTTACTGGTCTGAAGGTAAAATGCTCTCCTCAAGATCCGATGCTCGTGGGTTCATACCCAGCCGGGATCGATGGATTGTTCTTGAGCGATAAACATCCGTAGCACAACTTCCTTCGGAGTATAAATAAAGCAGTCGGTCCTATGTCAATTGTGGCATGTGAAAGAACCATGGAAGTATGTGAAAATGCCTTTCCTGTAAAAATTGGTAGTCCCTTTCACGTTCGCTCATAGACATTTTTATGTGGTAATATAATCAGTTGGTTCATAAAATTCGCGCTAAATACCTCAAATAGATAAAATAATATTCATTGTTAATTCAAAATCAAGGAATTTCTTGGAGGAGTGGGTTGGAGGGAGGGAGGAATGTTTTTAGAAACTATTATACTAATAATTGATCAAATTTGACAAAAGTTATTTATGATTTTTCCTATTTTTTTCGGTTCAAGCTCCAGTAATGAACATTATTCAAATCAAAATGCCATAACTTTAATAATAATTCATGTTAATTAAATGCACATTTGAAAAACCTGTTAACACCAGCACTTTAATACGATGCGTACTGCTAATTATAATGTTACTTACTTTATATATTTTTTAAATTTATTTATCTACAATTTTGCTCCTTCAGATTTATACTCTAGATTATCTATAATGACCTTAGTGTAATAATAATTCATATTACTAAATTTAAAACTAATATGTAAATTGTAATAGTTTATAAATTTATATTGTATTGTAATAATAAACTCTCTTTTGCTGGTGTTGGAACTTATCACAGTAAAAGTTAAAAAAAAAGTGCTCACCAATAAGCACGACTACACACATACACACAGTAATAATTTTATACATGCTTTTTTCTTATATAAAATATTAAATAGTATGAAATATAGCAATAAAATATTATAATTAAATAGAAAAATTCATGAACATTAAACGAGGGGGTTAAATAAATTTTAACTGTCATACAATTAATACCAGTACACATGGAGCCGATATTAGCCTTAAGCATCCCTAGGGAGATAAAACTTATTAAATATACGGAATTCAGATAACTGTTAATTCAACGCTTGTGGAGATGTTTGTTATAAGAATGATTGACCCTCGCAAGAATAAACTAGTAATTTGCTATTTATTTAATCAAATTGCTTATTTCTGTTAATGTATTACCCACAATATGCTTATAATGTGTGAACTGCTATTAGTATTATATTTTAAAGAACATCAATATTTAAATTAAATAACGCAATAAATATCAAAATACTAGCAACAAAATATTGATCAAAACCTTTTAGAATTATATACTTTGTTTTCAAAATTATAAATATCTAATTTATATATGTTAACAAATTTCAATAAAATCGATCTTTATAATATTATTCAATTATTTAATATATGACTACCTGTAAATCTAATAAATGCACATTTACGCTTTCTTTATTAGCCTTTCTTACTATAGAATGTTATCAAAATATAGCTAATAGCAAATTAGTAAGATCTCTACCTAATCAAGGAGATAAGATCTTTGAAAGTATATACTATTGTATTAATCACAACTTGTGAATGTGAGGAATGAATGGCCTCCACCGTGGTTCGGATTCCATGTTAAACTGTAGGTCCTCCATTTCATCTCACAATCATCCTACCATTTAGCATTATCGTAAGTGCATATAACCCGAACGGGTAGTAAGACGCGGTGCTTATAATAATAATTAACTTCAAACATCTAGATGTGTTTTAATGAATTTAGTGTATTTTTGTTACGTATACATTTTGTATAATTTTTAACTATTAACATTGATAATCTTTTAATCCAAATGTAATGTGTAATTATGTTATTACTTTCAATCAGTTTATTATGTTCCAACTGCTGTTATCTAAATGTGTGTTTTTTAAAAATATTAATTGTTACATATACATTTTGTATAATCTTGAACCATTTGTTTTGTTAAGCTATCAAATCATTTGTAAACAGAATAGAATATTATTGTAAAATCCCAATTATCCTCACAACAAAGTATATTGTTTGTACCATCCTAATTTGAGTCAGGACTCATGGAAATGGTTCATAGAAAAGCCACTGAATAAATCGCATAATAGTTCAATCATTTGCTCATAGAAGCGCTAGCTTATCATTTTGTAATGGTTTATTTTGTTGCTCATAGGGCGCTAGCGGATAGTGAGAGGAGGATGGCCAGCAATGCTCTCTAGTTAAATAAAGGCAATATAGGTAGCGCTACTGGTCCAAAATCATCACGTGGCTATCTCGGCCCTGAAGCAGCGCAGCTACAAATATTTGGCGGTCTTTGTATTAGGATAACATATGTTACCAGGAGGTAGCCGCTCACCAAAACGCGGGCTCTTTAGAACACTGTAATGTAAACATATACCATTCACGGTAGGTATAACTCTCTGAAAGGTCTTTTTTCCTACCAATATCCTACCATATAATAGATTTCTGGTAGAGATAAAAACCTTTCAGAAAACAATTCCTACGCTGAACAGATTATAAATAAAGTTAGCTGTTATTTGAAGTTTGATAAATAATAAAAGCTTAAAAAAGTTAGTAAAACAGTTTATTTCGAAATTAAATTAGATTTGAAATCAGTTGTCACTTTTGTTTTACCAATCTAATCATTAAGTAAGTTTTACAAAAATAAATTATGAACAAGGTTTATTTTTAAAATAGCTCGAATATTGCTTTTAGATTTAGTAACAAAGCTGATTACGAAAAACACTCTCTAGAAAAAAGGTCAATGCAAATGGATCTCCGGGTTTGACACCAGTGTGTAATTTATTTAATCCTTTTTTTAACGTGGTGTTTTTAAAAATCTCTGGCTCGGTAGATTGAACTTAATCAAAAATGCCTTAATCATTCATTAAATTGCGGTAAAGCGGGGGTGGGGAAGGGTCAGGGGACAGCCTTAAAAATATATCTGGGTTCGACCTCAGTTTGTGATTTACACGTAACACTTTATTGAAGTGTTTTTTATTCAAACCTCTCAAAAAAAGATATAATTGCGAGATTATAACATTTAAAAATCATATCCTGCCATGTTTGAAGGGGACGTCTTACTCTAGTGGAAAATTAGTTGTCTAAATCCTTATTGTTCATAATTTATTGGTTAGTAAATTATTTTAATAACCATCACCCTGATTTCAATTATTTTCTTAAAGTTTCTTCCAAATATTAAAGCCTTGAATAAATATACAATATAATATTGTGAATATACATAATTGTGATTAGACATGAATTCAGGGACGTACCTAAAAAAATTTGTGTTTTTTATTGTGGGGATGGGGGGAGGTATGAGGGGAAGGACACCCACAATATATGTAATGGAATTTCTGCATCTTTGTTTTATAGGATTTTAGTTTAGGCGCTGAAGAGGAATACAAAAATGCATAAAACCTTTTTGGATGGGGTTCAAAACCTCCCTCCCCATTTTCATCTTAGTATAGTCCTGCATATTTTATCTAACAAAGAAAACGATTGAATTAAACTAGTCAGGACTCTTTTAAATTCTGTTGCCTTTTTAGTATGTCTAATCAAATTTGTATCGCCATTAATACAGCTTTTATTTCAATTTATTGTCACCATAACATCATCATTAATAGTGATGCTACATTCGATGAGTAAATATTATTATTATAATTATATTTAACTGTTATAAGGGGGCGTTCAAGTATTACGTAAGCACATTTATGGCCATTTTTAACCCCTCCCCTTTCTTGAAAGCAAAAATAAGCAAATACCTGACCCCCCCCCCCCTCTTGCTTACGTAAGATTTGTCAACTGTTTCTCATTTGTTCACAGGAATAACCATTCTTTTTTTCATGTAATTTTGCCTACAGCCTGAACAGGCAGTAAGACGCGATGATTAAAAAAAAGTTTCAAGCCACTCATAAATTGCTGATAATTATTAAAATAGAGGTGTAAATTAATATTGCGAAATAATCGACAGTTAACACTGGTATACAATTAATTTAAATATATTAAACAGGTAAAATTGATTGATTGATTATTAGCACCGCGTCTTACTACCCATTCGGGTTATACGCACCAGGTAAAATTAAAACCAGTTATAACATTATAAAAGTTTAATTTACTTACTTTTAATTGGCGTTATAAAACAAGTGTTATTAGTGAATACATGAATATTATATTTATAGAAAAAAAACCTAAATTATATTTAATCAATGACCAAGGTCCTTGAATCCACGTCTCAACATCTTAAATTATTATGTTTCTATTGGGGGGGGGAGGGAGTTTAGTTCACTGAAGCTTTGTCTTACTTTTAGTCTTCTCCATTTCTTCCTCGTTTAGCCCCTCAGCATCTTTTGCTGCCCGAAGTCCAAACAGCTTGCGATGCACGCTCCCTCAACTTTGCCCCTCTTTCTCTGTAGTGTATCATTCATGACCTAAGTTTACCTGGATGACAGCTCGAAATGTTACTAGAAGAAATCCCAATATATCACTACGCCAACAGCTGACATCTATCACTTTGGATGACTGTAATGAAAATAGATGGTAATATATTAATTTGATATTTAACCACAGTAATTTAGGCCAATATTATTTATATATATATTTGAGGTCGGACACAAAGTTTATTTATAGTTTTATTCGCCTTAAAAATATTAACACCATTTTCACAAAAACTTCTAACGAACATAGCTTTAAAATGGCGGCTGGCGAATTTAAACCATATGATTGAACATAACGGTAAACAAGTTTTTTACAATGATACAGACACGCAGTTGGTGAAAATATTTTATTCAGTTAAATATTTCAAAATACGATAAAATAATCATAAAATCATTTATTGTATGTAAATACGATACCTGTATTATATTGCACTATATTACACAAAATCAGTAACGTTCCAAAACGAAAAATAAATACTTTTAATTATGTTTAAAATATTGTTTCGAGTTGGATAAAAAGAAATTATTTAAAAAATGAAATAATATGAGAAAACTTGAGTTTACGTTATTTTAAATGTAATATATAACAGGTAATTAAAGATCTTTACATTTATAACAAAACTGTGATCTTGTACAAGTGTTGGCAACCCAAAACCTAAACATATGATTTTAGAACTGTCATTCAGGTAAAACCCTATTGTGAACGGAATATACTGTTGCAATACTGGAACACCGAAAGGAGTACATAGACAAATGCACCAGATAACTTAGATAACCGTTAAAAACTAAAGTTAACTTTCTGAAAATTTCTTGAACAATATCAGGTTTCAATTCAAACTACGCATCAATTTTATATAACATATTTAACTTATTGTTTTACATTGCTATCATTTTAATCTCCTTTTAAAACTAGCTCATTAATGTTATATGTGTTCGATTTGTTACTATCACTCCAAATAATTGTTCAATCTTAGTGTATCTTATCATTTTATTAGTTTATTTCCACTTGACTCATATTTACACATTATATTTTAACTACTTTATAAACTAGTTGTTATTATTATAATTATTTAACTTCTATTTTAAATAATTGTCAATCATTAGTGTAGTATGTCATGTTATTAACTTATCCTTTTTTACTCGTATTATAATACACCAAGTACGCTAACATCCTGTAAAGATTAATCATAATATAATTATACACAATATACTATAATTATCAACCAATTTAAACCCATACTTTCATTAATAATTAATTATTAACTTTCACTAATAGCATTAATCAATACGAAAATAAGAATTAATATTATTAATGATTTTAATAATAACATTATTAGGTTATAAAAATAATAATTAATTATTATAATAAAAAACTATTTTTAAGAAAAAACACCATTTTTATTACCAAATGTGTAATTTTTATACAAAACACAAAACAAAAGTCACTGAAAATTAATAAATCTATATCGTACATAGGCCTGATTTTTTATTTTAATAAAAATATTATGTATTTTATCACAAAATAATAATTTGCTGTCATACTAAAATTATTAATTTAACTGCTACAAAATTTTAGATAAACCACAAATTCAAATCTGCGATTACCACTATTGCCGTGATGGTTTAAAACTTAATTTACTATCACTGTAACATCACGGTGTAGTTGTAATAAGGCAAGACTTGACAGCGAATATAGTACAGAAAATATCATTAATTAAAAAAAAAATATATTAAAATATTCATTAATAAACATGAATTTATTTCAATAGTAAGTCTAACATCCAAATTTGAATATTGGCAACAGTTCTATCGGTTATCGGCAAGCAAAATTTAATTCACATGTTGTAATGTAACTGACTTGCCCCTGAAAAGTATGTGAAAACATTGACAATAATATCGTCTTAATTTTATAAACATATCTTATTTCATTTAAATTATGTAGTATATTAAATGGTGCTTAAAGCACTTCTTCTTCTAAGAAGGCAAAAGCCACTGATCAGTGACGTCACGCACGTGACACCAGCCAAGTCAGGTTGACAATTTAAAATAATAACTTCCTCTTCTCGAAGGTTCGAAAAGAGATTTTAAAAGGTAATTTGAGTCAGTTTCCGGCTCTCGGACCTTCTAGTAAAACAGAGATGTTTTTGTCTTGTATTTTGTTTTTCTAAATTAAACCTTCTCGAAGCTTCCATGAGCAATGGATATATACGAAGAATGGTGCAATGTAAGGTCAGTTGGTGTCCAGAACTGACAGAACTCACTTGGACACTTGGCGTCCAGCAACACCTGTCCGCGCTCATACAATAGGCCGCGTATATATTTCAACGACATGATCTATTTTCTCATTAAATAAACAGAGATTCAGAAATAAAAACATGTCAAAATAATAAGTGTGTATTAATCATAACTCTTTAATTGGCGCTCGATCACGGGGCTATAAATACCAATTAACTCACAACATCAAAAAACCGGACCGATTTAATTAGTGCTCGACCACGGGGCGATTACCAGCTAATTAAACGCTGTAACTTCAATCGACGCTCAACGCGCCGAACCAGAACACTTCAATTGGCGTCCATCGCGGTGCAGTAAAATATCAGATCATCACAATTGGCACCCATCGCGGCGCAGTAATAAATCAAAAACGTTTCAATTGGCGCCCAACGTGGGGCGCCATTTGTGACGTTCTGGATTATTACTGCACCGCGATGGACGCCAATTGAAGTGGTATTGAATTACGGAGCCCCACGTTGGGCGCCAATTGGAGGCACCGGGGAGGCCTGTAAATACAAGAACACTTCAATTGGCGCCCATCGCGGTAGAGTAATATTCCAGAACATTTCAATTGGCGCCCATCGCGGTGCAGTAAAAAATCCAGAATGTTACAATGTTTAGTTATTTAAATAAATTAGGAATAGCCTCACATATAGACAGCAATAAAATTTCAACTTAGCATTTTAAATTATTTCACGTTACAAGATACAATCTAATTAGCTCAATATCAAGAAAAACAAATGCAAGCCCTTGGGCCTCAACACCAATGTGGGATTAGGATTCACTCACTAGTTTTAACAGTATACACCGGTAAACAAAAACTGAAACTTTAGCGGCTTTCTACTACATTCCCCTCCTTCATTCTCATGTATATCCTGAGTCCAACAAACTCAGGTCAAGAACACAAGGTCACAGTATTTCCGATTCCTTTCGTGGCATTAATATCAACAGTTATGTCAAACGTTTTACTTAGGGGTTGACAAGAATTGGTTTACTTGGCTGCACGTTGAGCTTAGTTGAAAGAGCTATTAGTTAACTCATGTAATATGCAGGGCAAGAGAGAGGTAGCTGTTTGTTTATACAAGTTAGCCACTCTTTACAATATTAAGTTAATAAGTAATATTAGGTTTCAATATATTTTATAATTTTCGTTGCTTTGGGGGAGGGGGAGATAGCCCCAGTCACCCTACCCTGTATACGCCACTGCCGGGCGTTGGGAAAATGAAAGGAGGGAGAGCGCGTGGGTGGCGTGGCCATCCAGCTGATAGAAGCAAGCAGTAGTTATACCTCCTGGGTTCTTCTAGATTCCTAATACCACTGACTCCTATTTTGTGAGTAACAACAACGTTTGTTTGTCACACTCTTTTTTTTATATACCAAAACATATTTTTTACACATTACATTTACACAGATTCCGTAGATCTATTATTATTATTATTATTATTATCATCATCATCATCATCATCACCGCGTCTTACTACTCGTCCGGGTTATGCTCACTTACGTTAATGTGTAATGGTAGGGTTATTGTGAGATTAACTGTAGGTCCTCAGGCCCCGCTCCATTTCATCTCACAATCAATCACCCCACCATTACACATTAGCGTAAGTGCGCATAACCCGGACGGATAGTAAGACGCGGTGCTAATAATAATAATAATAATAATAATAATAATAATAATAATAATAATAATAATAATCAACGAAAATCTGTTGTTTTTTAGATAAAATTTCTTTTAAAAGTTATGAGACAGTTTGCATCAATTTGCCACCATTTCTTTTTCATTTTTGATCATATTTTGGTTGATTTTTTTGACTAATTGAAAAACCAAACAAATTATGTTTAGAAAAAAATCCATGTGTTTGGTTTAGAAATAATAAAAGAAATAATGCAACTCGTTTAAAATACTTGAAAAAAAAATTAAACTTAGAGTGTTGTAAAAAACATTCTCCAAACATACCCCTCCCTTCCCCATATCTTTTTTTCTTTGAAATTTAAAAAGTGTTTTTGTGTGTTTACAATATATTTTTTCTATTTAGTTTTTATTCTGCATAATTCTTAGTTGAAAGGCTCAGAAGAATAAAAGAACACTGTAGTAATAGCATCAATACAATATACATCACATAATTCACCCATGCCTGTGTTTACTTAAAGTATTTTGTAAGGATACTGAGATAGTGACTAAATTATTGTCATTTTATATTATTTCATACATCTCCATCTACTGACATGCGAAATCTAAATTTACCCACTTTAAGCTCGAAAGTAAAAGATACTTCTTGCTTTATCGTACATTTTCATGGTGCAACAAACTTCAATAATAATTTAAAAAATACCTCTTGGTAGCTTATGTTCTCTTAATATTTGTGAGGTTCTCTCGAGTCCGCGAGTCTTTCTTGTTTTGTATGTAGCCTTTTTTTGTTTCGTTAGTAATAAATAAGTAAGTTAAATAAATGTGTGTATACATACTTTTTTAATTTTTTCGAGCTGAAATCGCAAACGAATTTTATTTTGAGCATTTTTCTTTTGTAGATGGACATAAAGTGACCGCACCATACAATGAGCAAGCTTATTTATTTCCTTTTCTATCTCAATCTTCCTCCCCCTCAAATTCGTTTGAATCATTATTAAAAAGAGCACTCACAACAAAGCTCAGTCATGCGCAATGCAGAGACGGACAGTGTGGTCAATAGTATTCAGACACTACAGATCTTGACTATACAGCTCAAGAACAAAATAAACATGTCAAAATTTTGTTTAACTCTACGCACAAATACTACGTTTTTAATTAAACTCGATAACGCATTATAATAAAACTATAAAGAATTTGTACAATTATGTTTTATTGATAGAACAAGTTTTTATTTCCATCATGCTCGCACAATCTCACGTTTCAAACCTCATAAGAGTAGGTGCAAATATAGGTATATATTATAATTTATACATTTTTTAACACAAGATTATTCAATATGTGTGCTAATTTTATTACAAATAATATCTATGAATATAGTAAAGAATTGCACACAAAACAACTTTTAACCAACCAATTAATTTAGTTAAAAAAACATTGGTTGGAAAGAAGTGCTACAATACATAAATACATTCCATACTCTGTACATGATAAATTTGGGAAGAATATAAAAAATAGCAGCTACATTTTTATTTAGTAGGATTACGGAAGATAAAATAAGTTTTTATAATATACAATATTTTTTACAGTCAACAATGATAACATTTTTTATTTTATAGGTATTAATAATATACATCATGCCTATTATTTTATAGATATTAATAATATCAATAAGACGTGACAACTTCAAATCACATGTCTTGACATATAATAATAAATACATGAAAATTGTTTAGTAAAAAAAAATGTATTTGCATCTTCAAAACAGATTGTTTAGCCAAACTTATCTGACAGCTAGATCTAATAGATCTAAGTTTGATCTCATAAGCTTGTAAGCGCCAAGTAAAAATAAAACAGTTGAATAACTATGTTCTTATTAGAAAACAATACCAATGGGTGTATATAGTAAGTAATACAAGGGAAAATAGAATTAACTTCGCCAAAATTTATCAAAATAAAGTCCATAATAATGCATAAATGACGGCATATGTTTGCGTTTATTTAGATAAATCAAAAAAATAAAGTCCGGCTCATGGTGGAATTGCATAGTGTTCGTGTGGTGACAACTAGCAGAAGATTGATTGATGCAAAACAACCTATTCTGAAATAATTTTTATTTGCTTGGTATATATATCATCAGTAACAAAAAAAAGTGTTATTAGAATTTTGTAGCTCGGAAACCGGACAAATCTACAATGATGTACTAGGAGAACAAAGCATTTCAAGAGGTAATCTCTACATGGTAAGTTTATATCTTCCAAATATTACATACCTCTCAGCATAGAGGGCTCTGTCAGTTATTTTAATGTGGTTGGATCAGCAACAGTAGTACATGGTATACTTCATAGATTACTCTATAGGTTATTTTATTTTAAAGCTCTGTATATACGATTGTCATGGCACATACCTCAAGACTGAATAAAGGAGCCAAAAATGCATGGCTTTATTATTTAATTTACGATTTTAAGTTCAAGCCCTACTAAATCATACATTATGTTCTTAATGTTTTTTTACTTTTTGATTTTGTGTTGTGATAAGATCTCAATATATTGATATTAAATTTAATGATCTTGTAACAAGACATCAAACTTTAAACAAAATCGTATATCTTAAGATCAAAATTACCCACTAAAAGTGACACAATCTACTTTATTATGTGTGTTCAGAAATTAAGTTATTGATTGACCAATTTATTTTTTGAAGTCTACTTTTTGCTATGTCATTGGTCATTCGTTATTCATTACAATGTATTTAAGTTTTTCGTTTATTTCTGTACCTTCTTTTGTCATTGATATCAATTTTAAATGTGACACAGTATCCATTTCTGCATTATCCCTCAACAATATATTTTTGTAAATTTGTAAAGACTATCCTTTTTGCTCTGTCATTGATCATGACAGTGTATTAAAGCTTTTTGTAAAGACTATACTTTATTTTACGTCATTGATCTCAATTCTTAATGTGACACAGTGAACACCTATGTATCACTCCACAATGTATTATTTGTAAAAAATTACTTTTTGTTATGTCTTTGATCACAGCAGTTTATTTAAGCCTTTTGTAAAGATAAACTTTATAAAAAAAAGTACGTTTTTATTTAAATTATCAATTGTGTATGCCCATTTATAAGCAAATGGATGGATCTCAAATAATTTAATATGTTTACTATATTATTTACTAGCAGTTGTACCCATTCTTTGAACGGGGGGGTGACCTGGTGGTCTAGGGGTAAGGTGTCAGACTTCTATGCTGGCGGCCGGGGTTCAATCCTCGGTCCCGGCAAACATTTATCTGATTTCCAAACCCTTCCTTCACCTCTGACAAGACATCTTGTGAATGTGGGGAATGCCAGGCTTCCACCGTGGCTTGGATCCCACGTTAAACTGTAGGTCCTTCATTTCATCTCACAATCACCCTACCATTACACATTAGCGTAAGTGCGTATAACCCGAATGGGTAGTAAGACGCGGTGCTAATAATAATAATAATAATTTGCACGGGGAATCTATGAAGTAGCTTTGTTATTGTTTAGTATATAAAATTAATCGCAAAGAATAGTAACCAAATCTTAATTTATGTTTAGATATTAAACCTTTATTAGTTTAAATTGTGATATAGTATGCGAAAGTAGGCTGACCTATATGGCCAATGTCAAACTAGAGATATAATTTAAACATGCTTTAAAAGCTAACATTTCTTTTTAATATTCAAGTTATAATTTTTTTTATACACGATACTTTGAACTCTTGCCTGTTGGTGCTAATAAAATTGAAAGTATAGCGTCACACCATATATAATTGGTTGTTAAAGAGTTGTAATGAAATGCAATTAAAATTATTTTAAGATTTTTTTTTACTGCGTTCACCCCATTTACCTTTTTTTTACCCTCTTTACCCTTCTAGCTCTTTTTGTACCTTTTTACCCTCTTTAAACTAAAATAATACCTTTTTATCATTTTTATTTCTTTTACCCCTTTTAACCATTATACCCTTTTTATTTTTACTAGATTAAATTTTTGCTCTTTTTATCATTTTATTCTTTTTTACTTTTTTTGCTCTATTGTGTCTAATTTGCCCTTTTGGAGCATTTCCCCCCTTTGGTTTTATTGCCATTTTTGGCCTTTTTGCCCTTTACTGCACTTTTTACACCATTTACGGTAATTAACCGGCTAAGCCCCAAAAAGATATTATAAGGTAGAAAGGGTAAAAAAAAGTTAAAAAATAGTGTAAAAAGTACAATAAAGGCATAGAGGGTGAGCAGTAAAAAGTAGAAATCTAATTAAATTTTTAAATGATAAAAAGGTTAAAAAGTGTAAATTATATTAAGAATGTAAAAAGGGTATATATAATCTAGATTTTAAAATTCCGCTTTTCCTTTGGGGTAGACCCTTAGCCTTCCCGCTAAGTTTATTACCACCCTTTTAAGTTGTTTATTCTGTTAGTTTTGAAATTTTCAAACCCCCCTTCCCCATTTCACCAACTCCAACTTTGAAATCTTTTTTGATTATTTGGGATGGTACATCTACCTGCCTGTCAAATTTCCATTATCTACCTTCCCTAGTAGTATTTTTAATATTTTTACCTATTAATGTCCCCAAATTTACAGTGCTCAACTTTGGAATTTCCCAAACATTACATGGTGTCTACTCAACTTGACCAATCCCCGACCTTTTACCTGATTTCCCCTGGTCATTTCCTAAAATTCCCGACTAAAAAAGTATGTCACATCCTTCTAACTCGCCCCCCTCCCCCCCTCGTTTTTCTATTAATCTTTTTTATGAATAATAATAAGTTTTAAAATTTGATTTTTTTTAATTTGTATTAAAATTGTTTACAAGGAATTAAAACTATATTACACAGCTACAAACAAAAAAATGACATAATTTACTTATTTAATGATTATTGTATTTCATATTTTGAGTAAAATATCATTTTCCCGGATTTTTATTGTGATTTACCAAATTCCCGACTTATTCCCGTTTTTTCCCGATCACTTCAAATTCCCGGCTAATTCCCGTTTTCCCTGATTTTCCCGGATGGTAGACACCCTGNATCTCTACCCGCCTGCCAAATTTCAATTATCTACCTTCTCTTATAGGTTTCCCCCCCTCTATATTAGGACCCCCAAGACCCCATGTCCCAGTGCCCCATTTTGAAACTTCCCACTTTGAGACTTTTTTGGTTTTATGAGTCAATCCCTCCACCATTCTGCCAAATTTCAGTTTTCAAGCCATCTTAAAGTGGTTAATCTTTTTCTGGCACACACATATACTGACTGTGTGTTTTATAACCCAAAACTTTAAACTCTTGACGAGTTTTTATGGTTTATATCGGAGTGTATGGATTAGGAGTTAAATTTCTAAGAGGTAGGCTAAGCACATTCATATTTTACTTTTTTTTTCAACGCGAATTTAAAATAAATTATCATTTAAACTGTCAACGTCTTTGTTATTATTATTAGCACCGCGTCTTACTACCCATTCGGTTTATACGCACTTACGCTAATGTGTCATGGTAGGGTGATTGTGAGATGAAATGAAGGACCTACAGTTTAACGTGGAATCCGAACCACGGTAGAGGCCTGGCATTACCCACATTCACAAGATGTCTTGTCAGAGGTGAAGGAAGGGTTTGGAAATCAGATAAATCTTTGCCGAGACCGAGGATTGAACCCCGGCCGCCAGCATAGAAATCTGACACCTTACCCCTAGACCACCAGGTCACCTAACGTCTTCGTTATGATCCAAGTTATCTTATGAAGAAAAAAAAAATCATCACTTTACATTGACAGGTTACAATATTACAATTATATTACAATAAACTTACTTCTGTCCCATTTCCCGCCATATAATGGTTGGGTCAGTCAAGTCCACTGCCTAGCAGATACGTTGCTAAAATCGCTCGTATAAACGACTAATTACTTTCCTTTTAAACCATTGTGGATTCATGTGGATAGTAAATAATATATAGAGAGAGTAACAAAAAAAGTATTTGGCAGTTACAAAAGTTACTAAAAATACTTTAAGATGCCTGGTCATGTGATTTGCAGCTGTCACTTTCGATAAATACTATAAAAACTTTTAAAATAATACTAATAATATTGTAGACTAAAGCATTATGAAGTTCGAACACAAAAAGAAAGTTTGTATTCTCTAAGCTGTCCTATACCTATCGTGTTTTTACTATAGATAGTCCCTCACCTATCTTCAAGAAAACAAAGGCAAACAAATTATCAGCGTTTAAAAACCAATTAACAAACACATGAATAGTTAATTATCTACACTCACACTCTATGAACATTCTAATTTCCATATACAGTATATGACTGCTATTTCTGAAGTAACTTTAGGAACTACAGTAATTTTATCATGTGAAAATAATCAAAAGTGACAATTTTTTAAGTAAATTAATACATTTTCAGACAACGATTGATGTATGGTACACTTTAATATACAGATTGATTTAAAAACGAAATCACACTTCTGAAAAACTTATAGTAACTAAGTAGTTATAATTCATAAATCGATTTCTAAACATAATAAATAGATCAATTGAAGGTGTCGTCAATACGAGTAATTGGTTCTTATGTTCTCCTTGCCATGAAAATGTGGATCAATAAATATTGCCAGTGTCTATCTATCCTGGACTTAGAGCGGTATTACACTATCACAGTTATTTTTATAAAAGAAAAATACTTACTCTATAAAATATTTCAACACAAACTTTAATAATATATTAATCTATGTGATATTCTTCAAAGTTTGTACAATATTATAACAATACAGCGTTATAAAAATTGACACCAATCTCGTCAAAATTATTTAAGAGTGGACCATGAAGCTTTTTTATAATGTTGGTTACCAAATTAATTAAAATTAATTAATTAAAAGGAAAAATAAGGGAAAGAAATAAACTTATAGCCTAGATGTAAAGTTTGTTTTATATAAGAATATTATGTTTATAATATATAAGTCAATTTTTAACTGATACATATGTCCAGATTCACCGTTTACTTTGATTTAAACCCTGGCGCATATTTTTTGATGTAGGCCTAATTTATCTATTAAAATTATGTGAAAAATTATCGATGGTGATATCATTATTTTATCAAATAACTTTTGTAAAATAAATATTTCAGTGTAATATATCCCTTAAAATTGGAAATGTCCAGAGTTCTAATTGAAAGTTTGATTTAATCATTTTTTACTAACGTTCATCTTCTTCACTTTCATACACAATCGTACCAATATTTATTTGGGGGAGGGGGTGGAACTTGCTATGTCTCGTATTGAAGTCCCTCTATAGAAGATGGCAAGGAATATTTCTAGGCATTGAAGAGGATTATAAAAATGCATTGTTAGTAATACTTTAGGAAGGGGTTTGAGCCCCCAAAATAACCTCCCTTCGTTACGACCCTGTGATAAATACAGACTAATAAAAACACTTCACCACGTTCAACCATCTTTAAAAAAATACACGTTAAATATTATATTGATTAATAAATACAAATATATTATTTTTACGTTGATTTTTATAACATAGTCCAGACTAACTTAACCTTACCTCTAATTTTGCGTTTATAATGTCAGGTTAGGTTAGTTTAGGTTATGTTTGTATGACAGGGGTATGCATGCGCATGTTCCTATTTCACATCTTATTCTATACTTGCGAATGCACACAAATCTCTACACTTTTGTCCATAGACTCTCGTTCGAATTTGACATGATTAATTATATTAGAACTTTATGCTTCAAAAATGTCGCATAAGTCTCACTAAAATTGCCTTTCAATTATTTCCGATACGTGTGAATATGGCTCATTTTTAAATGTTATCACACTTCTATCTCACCTAATACGGTGTGTTAGTTTGAAAGTTTCACATACGATTGTGTTCATAGAGACGGGCTTACAGTACCCAGACATGCGATACTTTAATAATTAAACTGAAGGTCGATATGTCAAATTATTTTTGTGGATTTTTTTTATGTTGTCTCTTAAATTATTATTAATTATCATTTAAATTATGATAAAAAATAACAATAAAAGATCATATCTTTAGACTACCAGACCAAGGCTTGACAAGGGCTTATAAATCCCCTTTATTCGTGAGATCTGGTCAAGATAACCCCAAGGATCCCCTTGTTCAGGGCTACAGATGCAGATGTAGGATTCCACCCCCTGTTCAGGGCTACAGATGTAATCGGTCATCCCCTATTCAGGGCTGAAAGACGCGGATGTAGTCGACGCGCAGGGTACTGTTCTCATGGTCCCAGGTGGGCAGCCACTCGTCGCGACGCTCCCAGAAGTCCCTCATGGGATGCGGAGAGGACCAGTTCCAGGGCCGGGGGAAGGGGGAGTTGACCATCGAGTCGGAAAAGAACCTCCCTCCAACGGCTACGTTCAGGATCAGGAAGAACTGCGCAAATACACAAGTCTTTTAGAGATGTCGACTGAGACAAGAGAATCATATTTATATCTATCTATTACTACATTACACAAATACGAGTCTGTCAGGGGAGTCAATTGAGACAAGAGAATCATATTTATATCTATCTATTACTACATTACACAAATAAGAGTCTGTCAAGGAAATCAACTGATAAAAGAGAATCATATTTATATCTATCTATTACTACATTACACAAATAAGAGTCTGTCAAGGAAATCAACTCATAAAAGAGAATCATATTTATATCTATCTATTACTACATTACACAAATACGAGTCTGTCAAGGAAATCAACTGATAAAAGAGAATCATATTTATATCTATATATTACTACATTACACAAATAAGAGTCTGTCAAGGAAATCAACTCATAAAAGAGAATCATATTTATATCTATCTATTACTACATTACACAAATACGAGTCTGTCAGGGGAGTCAACTGAGACAAGAGAATCATATTTATATAAAACTTTTCTCACCGGTTTGTCGAAGGGCGCGAGTCTGGTGCCGTTCTTCCAGATGTTGGTCCCTCCTGGTGACTCGTCGAAGCCCCCGAGCTTCCAGAAACCTCCTTCGGGAGGGGTGACACCCCCTATCTTCTCGCCATCCACGGTGAAGATAATGGAGTCCTCGGTCCACTCCATACCGTACAGGTGGTAGTCGGCAGCGAAGTCCGTCCCTTGGTCGGCCAGGCTCCTACACACACATGACAGGGTGACGATATAGAACGCAGTCTATAATACAATTTTTTTTAGGAAGGGTCTTATCTGACAGCTAGAAACCCGATTGAAAAAGCATGTACTTAAGTCGTTTTGGACAGGTTCAAAGGATGTTCATGCTAGATGTTGTTAAAACTGATTCACACATTTGGCAGTTATCGCAGGACAAACATCCAGATGTAATGCCAAATGGTCAAGCTAAAGCAGAACTTCGTCACACTAGGTCTATTCACTTCTAAAAAAAAACCTTTCCATGTAATATATATATATATAACTTTAAATTGCTTCAAGAGAGATTTAATGTTCAAAATTATTCTTCACCATTTTCTTTGGTTGGAACTTAACCACGAACCACCGCAGTTATGACTATCTTAAAGAAGGGTAAATTTTCGTGTGAAAAAACCCCGTCACTCACTTCTCCCAATGGGTGGGTCTCCAGATGTTATAGGAGGAGTTGACGCCGAAGTGCAAGGTAGCCCCCATCCTGTCCACACCTTGCGACAGCCCCTGGGAGCTCCTCAACTTCCTGTTGGACCTGATCTCCACCAGGTCGATCTCTCCCGAGGAGGGCCACGCGCCGTACTCATTGTCCACCGGTTTCATCCAAATCGCTGAGGGGAAAAAAAAACCACGACGGGAACGTTATGGCCAGTTTCCTATAAACTGAAGATGAGGCAAACATCCATCCAATAGGAGCATCGCACGCACTCATCACTTCAGCTGTTTAGTGTCACCCACATTAAGATCTGGGAAAAAGCACATTTATACTCCGTTCATTCTGAAAGCTATCAGTCTTACCTTGACGGATTACATTATGATCCAATCTTATAAGCTATATCATAGTGGATAATGCAAGGTAAGCTTGATACCTTAGATGGTTATCGAAGGGTATCCGGCTTCGTGGTATAGAGTTCAGAGCTCCTGGCTGCTGGCCCAAAGGTGCCGGGTTCGATTACCCTCTGGTACCGGGGTATTTTTTTTTTATCGAAAGGGGATTAATTGCCAATGTTATCAGGGTTTGGTTAATTAGGCCTAAGTTAGGTTAACATCTTCATGGGCTTCACCCCATCATATTCACTATCATCATCCTTTCATCTCACCGGGGTAAGCTAAGAGCCTCCACGAAAAGGATGTACGATTAACATATTCGGGCGTCCCTTGGGCAACGGTACATTGGTACTAGCCAATCTTTCCACAAACTGAGCCGCAGATTAATGCAACTCAGGCATGCCATTAGCATTAACGAAGGGTGCTGGGAGGGTTCTGAAAATGCAGGAATTCCACGTTGCTTTCCGCACTGAATTTCTTCGTGTAAGCGAGAAAGATCCTCCAAATTTCCTGAAAAAATATCTCCTATACCTTCCAGGGAATCTTTTACCATACCACACCCTACAAAGGACCGACGGATTTACTTTCCATCCAAAGTAAAGTGTGCTACGGATTTTCATCGCTTGGTAAAAAATATGTTGACCTCTACCGGGTACGAATCCGCGAACATCGGGTCGTGGGGCGCGCACTTTACCTCAAGACCACCAAAGCTGATCCTAATATATTGTTAGTTAATTTAATAAAATAATATAATTCATACAGTCCAATTTTCATATGAAGGGTATTTTTACTGTTGAAAATACAGATTATTTTGCGGCCAACATTGATAACCTTTAATTTATTATTGTTATTTTATAGGAATTGATAATATCTATTAAAAGTGACGTCGCTGATCACACGACTTGACGTTTAAATGTGTAAAAGGAGATATTATAGTTTTTTTTAGCTGTCGGGGCCCTTATGAAAATTGAACAACACAATTATTTTAAAAACCAACAGTCGTGCGCATTATATTAGAATAGGGCCTATATGATTTCACCAGTGGTACAATTTCGATTATGTCAACGATCGAAACTGGTACCTCAAGATCACTAGAAAGATTATTTAACAACTGAACCATGGTGCCTGACTCAATGCAATGGGTGAAGATATAGGCCTAAGAGGAGTAAAAGAAACTGCGCCAGCATTCGTTCGGAGGAAGGATTAGTTACCACCCTCAGGATCGAACCCGTGACCAACAGAGGAGGATGCCTTGACTTACCCGTACTAATAAGTAATCCCACACTTTTGGTATCTAGTTCGTACCTGGCCAGATCCAATCTCCCCTAGGCATCCTAGCCCTTACTTCCACCCGGCCGTACAGGAACCCGAAAGAGCCCAGGGTTCGTATCCTGGCTGACTGGATGGGCAGCATGATGTCTTGTCCCGCAATCCTGGTGAAAACATAACATCGGGTCACTTCTTACAAACAATCACTTTGGAGCTATTTTTATGTTTTTGACCACCGCATTTTATTACTCATTCGAGTTATATACTCATGTACTAATTATGCTGATGTGTTTTGAGGAACTGTACCTACATTCGCCTAGAGAGATATTGGAAAACCATTTGGGGAAAAAATACCCTGAGTACACCCGACCGGAATTTAACCCCTATCACCACGTCATCAGCAGTCTAGTTTATTACGAGAGTGACGCCTTATACCATGCGACCACCAAAGCTGGTGAGGGATTTTTTATCACCATGTCTTACTACCCGTTCGGGTTGTACGCTAATGATTTTTTATGGATTAAGAAAGTTATCTTTGTATGAAGTGTACCCGCATTTGCCTGGAAAGAGAGAGAGTGTAAAACCCTCTTTGAAAACTACCCGATCAGGATTTGAGCCCCGAACTCCACGTCACTGGCAGTACGAGTTTATTACGAAAGTGACGCCACTGAATTGGGTGAGGAGCTATTGGACAATTCTTTGGAAATAATATTGGTATGGATTTTATTTAAATATGGTTGAAAAAATACTCTTGAAGACGGAAATCAAACTTGTGACAAGGTGTCTTTTTCAATCATATTTAATTGAATGTTTTTACGAGTGGAAACGAAGTTTCACTAAAATACAATATATTTTTGGTTGGAATACACTTTTAGGAAATACGGATATATTATTTTCGGTCAACAATGATAAAATTTTACTATATTATTTGTGTTATTTTATAAGTAAAGTGACATCTGAAGATCACATGAATTGACGTATGAATACGGGAAAGTAGATCTAGTAACTTTTCTAGCTGCCATTTACGATAATTCTGGGAAAATTGGTTTTTAATTTCAATATTTGCTACTATGTTTTATTCACATTCTGTTTATTGTCAATAACAATCAGCTTTCCTAAAGCTAAGCCCTGATCTGACAACGCAGTAGGTCAATTTTGCTTTAGAGTGTTCTTGACACCTTCACAGACTGACTGACATGTGACTTACCTCCTTTTACTTCCCACGTCAGTAAATGCTACACCACCCTGATAACAAGCCACGTCAAGGGTATAATTACTATACTTACTATAGCTATTTATCAGGGTTAGCACAGTTATTCTAAACTATACCTGGAAGCTGAAGGAGGCAGAGGACAGGGCGCATTGGCGCTCTAAGTTCACTGGCAAAAGAAATTGACCTGTCGTAAGACAGAACACCTAATAATAATAATACCTGTAATTAATTGTTATCGTCATTCAGTAGAAGACTCATTGGCAGGGCCACGTTTAGGGGGTGAAAGGGGGCAATTACCCTAGGCCACACATTCTAGGGGACCACATCTCCCCCCAAAATTATTAAATAAATTATGGTTATTATTCTAAATTCCGTATCAAATAGTGTACAGATAATTAACAGCAATAAGTATTCGCTTAGTGATAGGGTTTTCAGGAATATGGAATGGAATCCTAACTTTATGTCATTTAAGATTCAAGTTATTCGAGTAATGTGCTGCAGTTCAGTAGAATATCCACCATTATGCTACCGCTGTTGGTCCGCAGAAAACTAACAGTGCAATGGTGCAAAGAGGAATTTACTTTTATTAACTTAGTTGGATTGATTATTTGCATTTAATAAAGTACAGTCATTTAATGGGTTGATTAATATTCCATAAAACGTGATAAATTATCACGTAACATAAGTACCGAGTACATATCAATATATTATAACGGTTTGATGCTAAAACTGAAAAACTGTCGTACAAAAGGGGGCCTCACATTTTCTTAAAACAGCCCTGCTCATTGGTCACCAATCAATGAACATACATTCCTATGTGAACTATGCACAAAAGAGTCTAAAACCGGCTCCGTGGTGTAGAGGTCAGTGTATCTGGCCTTGGGATCCTGGGTTCGATTCCCGGCTGGTACGTTGAGTATTATTCCCTTTAGGAGAATGATCCCAACGGTCACCAGGGTTTGGTTAATCAGGCTTAAGGTAGGTTAAGGCTCCCACCGGCTGCACAACTCAATAATAACCATCACCACATCATCTCATGGTGGGTACGTGTAGACAACCTCCTATGATGTACCCTGGGCAACGCTCTGTGCCATCAGAGCGGCTAAAGCTTGATTCACACCCTCGCCAAAAATAAGAAAGCAGAATCTGCTTGAGTAGTGCAGCAATTCACTCGCTGTATGTTGATCCATGATGCATTGCAACGCTAACTTAAACAGCTGATTATCAACATATTTTATTTTCTAGTAGATAGACATATATTTTAGATCAATCTCCTGAGGGATGTTTTCAAATTATAATGCTGTGTCGTGGCACAATCCAATACATCGATACACACGCTTTATATTAACGGGTTATTTCAAATCTCCTCACAACAACCAACGAAACTGTCTGCTCGCTTCTGGCTCTAGAGCGCATGCGTTGTCGAATGCGCATGCGCACTGATTTGAGATGGTCGGTTATAAGATTTGATTTGTTTTCCCGTGCCGAAGATCTCGGACAGAGCGTACGAAGCAGAGGTGAATTGAACCTAAGCTGTTGCAGCTCGCGCAGATGAGGCGGAAATCTTGTGTGATTGGCTTAAAGCTCGTCACGTGACCACGTTTCTGTTCTGCGCTCGTTTTTCGGCGAACGTGTGAATCCACAGTAATAGTCCACATACAGACGACCGAACCTGAATGTCACGTCCCTCCCGGTAATATGTGCCATACAGTTTTTTTTTTTTAAATATGCAAAGTCAAATGGGGACAAAACGGGTGAGAACAATTATTCACAGTTACAGTTTTAATTAAATTTGGCTACCCTGGCAACAGTGAACATAATTCTAGTGTTTGGAAGTGTGAGATGTCCATGAGATGTCCATCTGTCTATAGGACCATCAGCCACCACGGCCAGGGTCAGAAGATGATGCCTATTACACAACACGTTGTGCAAATTAACTTTTAGTTGAATTTAATTAGTACCGCGTTATTAATTACAGGATGTAGTTAGGGATATACTGGCGTATTTATATTGTTAACACCACCTGAACATGGGAAAACACACATCGGACCTTGATTGAATGTTTTACTCCCCCCACACCCTCACCCACGTCTTTCACCTTATGGTAAGACACTTTAGCTCAGTCGGTAACACGTTCGCCTTTTGAGTCTAAGATCCCGGGTTTGATACCAGATACGACCGAAACTATATAAATGGGGTAATCGGGGCTTTCCCTTTTCACAATGATAGATTAAACAAGGGTCGTGGGCCTAGGTGTTGTGTTTGTTTTGTTAGTTTGAAAGTTGAGTCCTGACATGATAAGTTAATTAGAAAGTGCACGTTAAATATATAATAACAAACTACAAAATACACTTTTTATCATTTGGTTTTTTATCGCGTTTTATTTCTTGTTCAGGTAATACGCATATGCACTAATTACGGTGATGAGTTAAGGATGAGTAAGGTTGAATTTAAAGGAAGTGTACGCGCATTTGTGTGGAGGGAGTTTAGAAAACCAGTTAGGAAATAACTCAGTACAACCGACCGGGATTCAAGCCATATCCCCCTTACATCAGCGGTCTATTATATTGCAAAAGTGACGCCTTAGATCATGCGGCCCCCGAAATAGGTCCAGATCGGGTTATTGTCGGTTTTAATCTAAAAATGTTGAACGTATATTTCGTGTTCGTGGCAAGTGAAGTGGATCGAATCCACAATTCACTCCCTTTTTTCTTTTTCTTATATTCGTCTGTAGATCCTGAGAAGATTTATAAAATTACTTTTCCATTTATTTATACGTAAAGTCATGTCAGTCAGTGAGATCAACATCGATAGCTACGAAATAACACTAGATAACCAATGTTGAACACAAAGAATACGCTTGTATTGTGTAAAACCTATTCCTTTCTTTCTAGAATCCTAGGCGTCTTCCCTGGCTGATTAAATATGATATTAATAACAACAATAATATTATTTATTTGATGTATTTAGCGCGCACTTTCTGAACCGACTGATTATATCGGCACACGAGAATTTCTATGGGCGAGCTCGAAATGGCCTAGCAATTCTTTTTTTTTTTCTGTGAAAGGTACTTTCACATATCTTCCAGGATTATTTTACATGCCACACTCGACATGGGTCCGACGGATTTACTTCCCCTCCGAAGTAAGTTGTGCTACGTATTTTTTTAATCGCACAAGAAAAATCCGTCGACCTCGGCTAGGTTTGAACCCACGAACATTGGATCCTTAGGCAAGCACTTTATCCCAAGACCCCCGAGGTCAAAAAATAATAAAACTAATAATATTCAGGGCTATACTAAACATACATTTTTGACATGGCATTATAAATTTCGTAAAAATAATGTTGAGAGCACAAATTATCAGAGATATTTTTGAGTTAAGCCTGTAGTAAAGATAACTTCGGGTTCATCAATGTTTAATTAGGTAATGTCACAAGACCAGTTATTAGCCGACTCGTTTCGAAGTATTCAAACACTGCTCTCAAATAGTAAAGTACATCAACTTGGTTAAGCTGCTTTACAAATCCGTTTCATGGCTTAATTTATGGGGCAGAAAGAAGGGAGGGGGGGGGGGNGGGAATGAAAGAGAAACTTATACTTTAGTTTGATTATGTCTTTGAGGTAAAAATAAACCAATAAGGTTAAATACAACAAAAGAAAGTCTCATAGAATGTGTTGATAGCTGAAAGTATTCAAGTTTGGACGTAAAGTTTTTACAATGAAATTAGTGTATTGTTTCCTTTTTTTAAAACTACTTTATGAGCATTTGGCTACTCAAGACCCATTTACAATGCACTAGGAGTTTGTTAGGAACACAAAATATAAATAATATGGAAGAAACCAACGCTATACAGCTAAGTAGGAGCCTATAATGAAAGGTGGAGCTTGGGGGATAAATGATTATATGTACGGAAATCAGCAGTAATTGAATCATATTCGTATGGATTAAAAAATGACACCTGGACACGGGAATCGAACCCGGGACCTTTGGTTCAGCGCACCAATGAGCAATCTAGTGATCGTCCCCTGCTCAGGGTCATTCTTCGCTCATATTTTAAGGCAAATTCTGTGATGGACGTGTGGATATTATAGGCTACTTTGAGCTATCATTGACATCACAGCCACCTGTGACTCGGTTGTGGATTAATGCTGCATTGGAGCACTAATAGAAAGGTCCCGGATTCGATTACTATGTTCAGGTGTCATATTTCAATATATTCTAACAAAATAAAACAGCAAAGAAGGCCATATTGTCCTGAGATAAAAGTGTATTTATTTCATTCACTATTTTACTTCTAAGTTTATCTTTTGTATCATCTACTTATTCAACTTCTTTCCGGAAATTGGTATTTTGCTATATTTTATTTATGATATACGCAGTGGCAGCTCGTAGCTAAAATTAGGGAGGGTGCTGCTCCAGAAAATGTTTAGCCTTTGTTTTAAAATTGTTTAAAAGGAAAAAAAAAACATGTATAAAAAGAAAATTTATTCAGGAACTTGATAACATCCTAACAAAAAAAAAACATTTTTTACTTACTTTAACTTAAATTGTTACAGTTCAAGCTTGATCTATTCATTTAAAAATGAAATCTATTCTTCTTGTTTTAATTTCCGAAAAAAGTCCAATAATTTTCTCCTTGATTTCTGGATGAATATTGAAGAAATATTTCTCCATTGAAAGTAGTGCAAGCGCATTTACTCTTTCTGTTAAATAAAAGAACCGAAAGAAATATAGAATAGCTGGAAGCAGAATGATAATCTAATTCTACACTCTTCTACACTTTATCACATTCAAGAATATGGTACACGGTTTTTAAGCACAACACACGCCGAGTAAAAAAAAACTTCTTTCCACCATCACGCCAGAGCCGTCACTGCAAGAGCAACAGTGCTTTCTTTCTCTACCTGGCAGTTCCGCCTTCCTCCCCATCCTCTCCTATGTGCGCATGCGCACAACAGTAAAACACCACGACGCTGGCACTGTGAAGTGCACAGTTCCATACAAAGATTTTTGTATTTTTTTCATAAACTGGAGGATGGCTACTGAAGTACTGGCATTAAGCCTAAGGAATATATATTGTACTACAAAAATAAAGAAACAATTAAAGAAAAAAGAACTCATTATATTAAATGTTATCGTTAATATCAAGTGGAAATAGAGGGTGCTACAGTTCCGCAGTGCCTATACACGAGCCGCCACTGGATAAACGTCCTACTACCTGTCCGGGCTACATATATTTGAATACACTATTGAATAAAGAAGAGAAAAGTAGAATTTATGCTTAAAATGTAGCCTTGCACGTAAATAAAGTGAAGAAACCATTTAGAAAAAAACAAAGCAAAAAAATCCTCCACAGCCCCGAATCCATTTAAACGGCGTACCTACCGTTGCGGATTTTTGTTAGGCTTTTTTCAAATGGAACGTGAAAGAAGCACTGTTTTTATTGCCTTAACCAAGATGGCGCCTTCATATGATATTGTTTTGTTTGACCATAAGAAACGGTCAGAGCAAATGTGTTGCAGAATAACTGTGTCAGACCTGTGTTGATCGTGTTCCGCACATCACCATTCAAGTATGTTATAAATTTTCCTCTATGCACCAGATTCATTCAAGGACACAAAATAATACGTCTGGAATGATTACAAGTTTACTCACCATTTCGTAATGGAGGAATAAGAAAGTAAATTTCCGTTTAGCGAATCAGTGCGCTTGATAATTTTCCTTTGCAACTAACGATTTTATATCTTTCTACGTATTTAAAACGTGAAGCGATTTTTTTTAACAATGATACCTGGATTTCAACCAAAACAATTTTCATCATTAAAAAAATGAGGCGCACAAAACTTTTAGGTTTCAAAAATATCCAAGGAGGGGTATTTTAAATTTGCGGTCGAATTTAGAGTAGGCCTAGACATATTTAATATATTCTAACCATCTAAATGAATTTATATTGACATTTCTTAAATCTAAAGGTTTTAATTGAAAGCTGCCATTTAAAAATCTATGCAACGGGCTTCTGGGCTTCTTTAACATCAACAATGACATTTCCAGGTCGGGTGTACTGAGGGTGGTTTTTTTCCATTCTCTATCCACGCAAAAGCGGGTGCACTTCCTCTAAATTAAACCTTCTTCATCCCTAATACATTAAATAAATTAGTACATATGTGTTTAACCCAAACGGGTAGTAAGACCCGATACTGGAAAACAAAAAACAAATGGGAATTTTGTATAAGTGAAGATGACGTTACCCAGGTACCCGCAACGATGGCCGAACAGTTTTGAGCGTTGGACTTAACGCTGCACTTGGTTACCATCGACCAAGTGTAGTGTCTCCATCCTCCCTTCACGCCAATTCTGTGGGTGTTACAACCTTCCCTCCCCGTGCTTTGCGTCATACTTAACCCTCCGGTTTAGCTACATGTCTACAGTAATATCAAGTTGAGGACATGCACCCTTGTTTGTGTGGAGGGAGAGTGGGAAAACATTTATAAAATACCAAGTAAGTACTCTCTGTTGATATTTGAGCCCTAGCCTGTTAATTCAAACTATATGAGTTTGATCAGCATATCAGAATTTCTACAAGCGGGAGCAAAATGGCTTACCAATTATGCCGGGAAAGTATTTTCATATACTGTCCAGGGTTCTTTTACATGCCAAAATCGACATGGGATTGACGCGACAACTTTACTTCCCCTCAGAAGAAAGTTGTACTACGGAACTCACGACAGACGACATTTTGATGGAACCTTTGTGTAAATACAGGACCACTCCACCAACTGGACGACCCAGTATCTACTCATTAGCTAAGTGTCATTTAAGAACCCATATTACAACCGGTTAGCCGAGATGTCAAATTCAAGATTACACTCGAACCAGAAAACGTATCGAAGTGCAATTTTCTGTATCCTTCAATTGACATCAGTGAGATCTAGATTAGTCAAATAGTAGTTTTCATTCGAAAATAATATTTTTTTCTCAATTTTTTTTAATTTTTTTTTAATATGGCAAGGCTGTTTCATTTGTCTTTTTTTTTCTAACGCACGAGAAAAAAATGAGGATTGAAAACTGCAGAAAATTGCATCATTCTGTGACGCTTGGTTCGAGCTGTATTATCTACCTGAGACGGCCTCTTCACTATCTAAGGTTTGTATAGTCAATTGTCTTACAAGTAGTTCATCACGGATATCTCAGTCGGTAGAGCTGTCAGCGCGAGAAAAAAAAATGTACGGCCAGAGTTCAAATCCCTGTCCGGGTGTAATTTGTCTATATTTACACATGGCTAGACCTTGGTTGGTTGTTGACAATATTTTTTTGAGTGGATGAAATGTTTACTGCAGCCACGACAACGAACAGATGTCGAGGACATTGTTGGACTTTCTCTCAAAGATAATGTGTTATCGGAATATGTGGGGAAACGTACTATATGTCCGTGGGAGCTCCTGTCTTGAGTGCATTGCACCATCTTAGACGCCACAGTAAGTTAGGTGAGTTCGAGGTGTTGACGGCGGCTGTCTCGTTTAGGCTGGCCACAAGCCAAATACAACATTTGACTCGCGACAATTTGTTTCGAGGCAAAATGTTGCATCACGTTGCATTTGGTGTACAGACGTCTGAGACATTTGGCTCGTAACGAGTTATAATTGTTCGATTTCCCGCCATTTGTAAGGGAACTATCAAAGAGTTGAATGCAGTGTTTAGTTGGGTTTTTATTTCTTTCGATTTGGCTATCCGTTTCAAGAAAGCGGCCGCTCAAAAGATTTTCCGTTTAATAGCCCATCTTGGGTGACCTGGTGATCTAGGGGTAAGGTGTCAGACTTCTATGCTGGAGGCCGGGGTTCAATCCTCGGTCCCGGCAAAGATTTATCTGATTATCAAACCCTTCCTTCACATCTGACAAGACTTCTTGTGAATGTGGGGAATGCCAGGCCACCACCATGGTTCGGATTCCACGTTAAACTGTAGGTCCTTCATTTCATCTCACAATCACCCTTCCATTACACATTAGCGTAAGTGCGTATAACCCGAATGGGTAGTAAGACGCGGTGCTAATAATAATGATTGAGGAGAGCTAGGTCTACTGTTCACACAACTTCGAGTCATAACATATTGGTTGATAATTGTAATTCTAATACGCAAATAAACAGAGATTTTGATGCGATGTCATGAGCTTTTTTTTTTACCCTCTATCATGGATTTTTTGGATCATCACTAATGCTTCATTAAAATTTAGAACAACCTTTTATACTTTAATAAAGACCAGGTAGTTTTTTTATGAAGATATGTAAGGGGTATATGAACCCGAAAGGGAGTATGACCCTGGAGACAGTTTGGGAAAACACTTATCTAAAAGGTTCTCCAAGTCATGGATAAGAAAACGACAAGATGGCCTCATCAAGTGTTCCGACAGAGAAAAGGTTTTAACCTTCAACCGAGGCGGGGACATTTAACCGATGACTGAGATGGAATTCTTATTCCAACACTGTTTGGAAACTTCCGGGTAGTGATTTAGCTGGAATGGCTCAGATCATTATATTAAGAAATTCTCAAAAGCTATCAGCAATAAAATCATTCAGCTAAAATACAACGTAATGTCGTAGCTTGCAGCCTTAGGTAATCTAGATAATGAGAGGATGAAGTAGGTTAAATAACTCATATTGCCAACTGTCCTAAATCAGCGGTCACGTATCCGTACCAGGTCATGTTTTTAAAAACATAGATTGTTTTGCCAACTAGCATAACACAGAGTATTGGCAAAACCAGGAACTTAGGAGAAACCCTCTTCCTTTTTTAGTATGTAACAACGAGTTTGATACCTTTTCAGAAGAGGTTGGGAAAGGACGTCAGTTGTTAAGGGGATACTTCGAAGTACTCTATACCCTCAGTTAGCTACCAAGTTACCGCAACTTGTGGGGAGAAAATCCTAAAGCTCGAGTCCTTGTTAAGTACAGGGGAGGACGCACCAACCCATCTTGAAAGCTCGAGTTAGATCACAACTACGCAACGCCGGGCGGCCGTGTGTTCGACACCAGTTAGATTTACTACACCGAAGATAGGACAGGGTGCAAAACTGCTGAGTAGGCACATTGATAGAACAAGGACCTTTTTCTAAACTCTTTCAATTAGTTGTAAAACCTACATCACATTATACACTCGTATACTAATTAGTTAATTTCAATAAACAAGACCAAAACGAACCTCACCATTATTAATTGCCGCTGCCTACCTATCCCCCTAAGCCATCCTTACACGCCGGCCCACGGGTTGGGAGGAATCGCGACAGTATAAACCATAATTATTTTTAAGTTTCTGTCGTAAGGCTTATAGCTAGTTTCTTTCAATGTACATAGATTTCACGTTATGTTTTAGATGTGACGTCACGCCTCACGGACAGTCATAAAAGGATTTCCCATGCTTATGTATATAATTCGTCGGGATTTAAAGATATCAGAGTAAAACAAAAATCTAAAATTCTTAAATAATTATATAAATTGTCTTAAATTGTCACACATTTATACTTTTTTTATCGTTAAGTATTTTTGTTTGTTTTTTTAAATCGTCTAAAACTTAAGCTATTTGTTTTATTCACTAAACTGGCATGTAGAAATCTTCTTGCTAGGATGTATATTAAAAAAGTCCATTGAAGCAGATATATATCTAGCATAGAAAACAAGAACAACAGGATATAGAAATGCAAGTCATTGCTGTTCAAGGGTAGATAGTAGAGTATGTATACTCGTCAGAGGAAGAGGGAAAGTGTTATCAGCACATATACAAGAGGTTTAACAGCCTGATTTATTAATTTACTTCCCTTCACTTATATTTTGTACATATAGCGTCTAAGTGTGAGAGTTCTTAAATAGCTTTGAAATCATCAAATGGTCAGTGTCGCTCAGAATTTCCTAAAAGCTTGTTCACAATTGTTTTAACCTTTGCTAATGGTTCAAAATTTACAACAAAAAAAAGTTCTGTAAACATCCACAGTGAAAACGAGTCTTCTCATTATAATTTACAATAATTAAAGTTAGTTTACATTGCTTGTCAAAAGTGATAACAAATTTACCAGTTAGATGAATCTATAGTTATTTTTAGTAATTTCTCAATATTGTCAGAAAAGGCCAAAATTACCGCGAACGTACTATATTACAGTCACTCCTCATTGCTAAACATACAGTCCGATTCAGAATGAGATACTCTTTTGACACTTCCAAAAGCTATTTTTTTAAATGCATATATTCATACATCAAGTCATGTGATCTGTAGTTGCCATTTTTGATAGATATTATAAAAATCTATAAGATGACACTGAAGATATAGTCAAATGTGATCGATATTAACCCCCAAAAAATGTATTTTACACAAAAATTGGTTCTTCCTACCAGACTCCTACTGAACCTTATTATAGCACCGCTTCTTACTAACCATTCGGGTTGTACGATTATGGTTTTAGGGATGAAGTAGGTTATATTTATATGAAGTGTGCCACCATTTGCGTGAAGGGAAGTGGTAAACAATTTTGTAAAAAAAACTACCCTCAGTACACCCGACTGAGATTCGAACCTCAATATCCCCGTCATCGGCAGTCTAGTCTACTGATAGCGTAGCGCCTTAGACCATGCGCTCACCGAATCGGGTTGCACAGTATCTTATTTATCCACCACTTAAGACAAAGTCTCACGACTTTTAAGGCAAACAAACCACAACAACATAGGCCAGGGGATTTTATTGAGAGGATATTATATTCCAGGAAAGTCCTACCAACATCCTTTGTTCGAATCCATAATTTCAAGGACATTTGTTTCGTTAAGGGCAAGGATCACAACGGGGTAAATACCACACCTCGTGACATTTGGGCCGAAGTAGGGAACTGTTTACAACGTCCGGTTTGATCCGTCGGGCTGACAGAGGGAAAAGGTCAGTATTTTTATTCATTCGTACGTTTAAGGTGTAGATACCGGGGACGTTAATTGAGGTCATTGTTCTTGCAATTTTTATATCAAAACATGTTGTTGGTCAACAAAAATCAAATATTTTCCCCAGTCGAAACACAGAGTTTAATTTTCTTAACATGAAGATGACCTCAACAGTTGTTGAATATCTATCAAGGTTGTCCTGGAATGTTATCACAACTTTTTGTCTTCATTTAAAAAGTTTATAATCTAATGCCGCCATGCTCATGATGGATATTCAACAAATGTTGATATCACCGTGTGAAGAAAATTAAACTCTATGTTTCTAATGGAGAAATATTTAATTTATTTTGGCCAAAAAGGTTTTGATATAAAAACTGTAAAAACCCTTACCTTTTCTCGCGTCCCCTACACTTCCGCCTTAAGAGATCATCCATCACCCAACGAATTAGTTTAGGTAAGTAATATAACTCGAGCCCGCTTCGGTGGTGAAATTGTTTGAGTTTGTTTTTTAGCACCGCGTCTTACTACCCGTTCGGATTACACGCTTATGTACTAATTACACTTATGTGTTAGGATTGAGTAAGGTTGAATTTAGAGAAAGTGTACGCGAATTTGTGTGGAAAGCTAGAGAGAGTGAGAAACCATTTAGGGTAAAACCTCCCTCAGTACACCCGACCGGGATCGAACCACAATCTCCCAGTCCCTGTTGTACTTATAGTTTTCTATGAAAAACATTGACTATTTTATTTTGTATGATGTACCGTAACATGTGAGACCCAATTCAGGGTTTACAGGAGAAACAAAAACAATGAAAAGAGTTAATGTAAACATTTTTCCCATTTGACTTTGTTTCCGAGATATAAGTCATGTTTGTACTCCAGTAATATGGAGCTGCTTAAGATTATAGAAAGTGGTCAAATTGGCCGCCTTCAGATTGAATGCAAGCTTGCAGTCTTCGTGTCGTAGAATGCTGCACTCTTTCACAAAATACATTGCATTGCAGGCTTGCATTAAGGCCGGAGAAGGCCATTTTGACCACTTCCTATAGTAAGAATCAAATAGCCAAAGCTATTATTATTATGCTTTTAGTGAGAATTATTTAATATGCGATTCCTTACAATTATAGTAATTGTACAAATGGCTGCAATAAGCCAACTACAAAGTCAAAGGTGGCTGCGTTATCTGATAGCTCGTGATCTTAATAAAATCACACATTTGTAGCCGACGATTTCCACACGTCCATCATGGACTCTGCCTTAAGATATGAGTGAAGAATGACCCTGGGCACGGAACGATTCCTGAATAACTCAGTGGTTAGAGCATTGGTGTACTAAGTCAAAGATCCTGGGTTCGATTCCCGTGTCCAGGTGTCATTTTTAAATTTTCAGAATATGACTTCCTATAGTGCTAAACAGCTCCGCTGGAGTACAAACACGACTATATCTCGGAAACAAGGTAATATGGGAAAATTGTTTATATGAACTCTTTTCATTGTTTATTTTCTGTCTCCTGTCCATCGCTGAATTAGATCCCACATGTTACGGTACATTCTTTAATCGTCATCCTCGGGCGAAAATTTGATTGTCAACTTGATTGCTTGTCCAAATTACAGGGTTTGTAATAAATACCGGCAACAGTTCAGAGGTTTTGTGATTTTTGAACAAATATACAGCTCAAAAACTTATTTTTTTCGAAACCTCAACCAGTTTTTATTTATGACATCGGGAATAATTTCATGATAGCGTTCATGCATTCACCGATTAACGTTAATTATATATAGAGTGCAGCTTCACTTTTGAAAATGACCAAACGTTGATTTAATAGTCTCCTAAAGTAAATGCTTTTATTATAAAAAAAATCAAAATTAATTTTGTAAAGCTCAAGAAATAAAATATGTTGAAAGAAATTGACGTTTTCTGAATTTGCGGCTTTCTCTCTGAATATTTTTGAAATTTTTAACCACATCCTTGGTGTGAGCTTAGCTTTCATTAGAAAATATATATATATGTAAATAGATTGGGTAGAACTCCTGGAAATATTGACGAAAGGAATAGCTTCATGTTAAAAAATAATAATAATAATAATATATATAAAATGTGTGTGTATGTGTATGTGTGTGTGTGTGTGTGTTCGTGCACGCGAGCGCCACTATTGACCGTTTCCATTTTTCTGACGCCCTTTGATGAGCGAGGGGAAGTTTTTTGATCGACGCGTCTTACTACCTGTTCAGGTTATACGCTTAATTACTAATTACACTAATGGGTTAAGAATTGGGAAGGTTGAATTTATAGGAAGGGAACCCACGTTTGCGTGGAAAGAGAGTGGAAAACCAATTAGGAAAACCAACCCTGTTCCCCCAAGCGAGATTCGAACCTCGATCTCCCCATCCTAGACAGTCTAGCTCAACACGAAACTAGCCCATTAGCTAACTAAGCCAGCGATGCGGGTTCATATGATAGTTAATTACCCTTCCGGGGTAGGGATGAAGAAGGAAGCATTTTAAGGGTAATATGTCTGCATTTGCGTGGAAGGAGAGTGGGAAACCCTTGGGTGAAAACCACTCCCAGTAGACCCAGCCGGGATTTGAGCCTCGATCTCCCTGTTATCAGCAGGAGGGAGGAAGTAAGCTATAATACTGTCAAGAACATTAATTTGCATTGGTATTTGTTTTTTTTACATGAAAACACTTCCTCTAAATTTAATCTTCCTCATCCTTAACACATTAACAAGGTGTACACATGCGTATAATCTGAACAGATAGTAAGGCGTGGTACTAAAAAGGGGGTGGGGGGATGAGAACAAACCCATTCACGATTACATTCGTATAAACGTCAGCTGATATCGAAAGGGGGGCATCAGTAAGTCTCTTTCAAGGGGTTAAGTTTTCTCCAACAACTGCCATTTTCCACGCAAGGGGGTGATCTATAACCGGCGTCAGTTCTCTAACCCCTCTTGTCGCGGTCTGTCACGCCGGCCTCAATCCCCCTATAGCGTGAGTGCGTGACACCTTTTATAGATCAACAGGGGCAAAGGGGTGTAAGAACGATTCACACTATGACCCTGACCCGGATGGCCGGGTTTATATCTAGTGATGGGCACCATAAAATAAAACCACCGAAAGATTTCAGAGTTCAATTTCTATCGATTTGTTGATGGTTGAAAAACTACGCAAGACGTCATTGAAATAGAGTAGTTAAATAATATAAATTAATTTTTTTTAAGTCTTATTTTATCCTTATTTAAGTTATAAATATGATTTACCCTTAAAGCTTTTTTCTACCCTGTGACACGTGAAAATCGACCTTATTGTCATCGGTCAACATCCACAACTTAATAAGTCAAAATGTTCTAATTGTAAAAACATTTGAAAATCGAAAGTACTAAGAATGGAATTAGGGCAGACATTTTCGCAATGTAGCTTCTGATAACGTTCCTTTAAATTTCTCCTTCATATATTGTTCTCTTGAATTATTGTATAGATGCTGGCACATTTTAAAATAAATGAATTATTGATGCCCTTTGGGTTGAACCACTAGCGCCATGTAGCTTCCATACGAACCTTCAGTAAATAGAGGTTTCGCGATTTTGCCTAATCACAATCCAAGAGCGTATTTTATCAAATTAGCTGCATTTTAAAATTGATATTAATTTTATTAAAATAATTTAAATTTACGTGCGAGTATTTTTTTTTAGATGGCGTTGAAAAAATATTACTTCCATTTTTAAAATAATCAGATGAAATGTTATATTAAAAAACTCAATCTGTAGTTGTTTGTTTTCTTTATATTAAATCTTTGTGTTTACTTTTTATAGTCTTTGACTTCGAGGCAACACTATTTAAAACACTTCTGTTTTGTCTATAGTAGCTATTCAATTCTGAACCCAAACTTATTTGAGTATATTTTATTCGGGCAATAAATAACGTCAACTCCTGATCAAACATGATCAAAAGTTTGTCATTTAATATTTTACCTTATTTCGAGGTCAAGCAAGGATAGTTTATTAAATTTTTGTTGGGTATGTACGACAGAAGGGGGGTGGGGGGGACAAGATCTTATCGTTTATAGATCACGACTATCCTTTTATTTTATTTTACTAGTGGATGTTCTCACAGTTGGCAGGGACTACCAAGGTCATGGATTCGATTGATTCTCGTCACTTTCATTACATATTTAATTTCCGATCTCAAATGAAATGTGTCCTATAGAGTTAATAAATATATTTATTTGACATAAACAGCAGCTTATAGCAATTCCTGGAAACACGAGTGAAATTTAATTAGAAATAGTAAAAATTGTTAGAAAACGCAGACTAGATATTTTTGTAAATTTAATGATTGCTCTTTATTTAAATAATATTATAGAAAACATTCAGAAATAATAATTTAATTAAGGAGCGTTACAATACAAAATAATAAGACTTGGAAATTGATGTAATCTTTTAATGTAAAAAATGGACGAAATCAGTGAAAATGCATTGACAATTATTTATAAATAGATTTTACAAAATAACTTAAGTCTAATAAAAGATGGATTAGTGTTAAAAATTATTTTGTTTAAATTGAAACATTTTATTTCAATTAAAATTTGTTTTTCAATCCAAAGTCAATCTTTTATTAGACTTTAATCTTTTTTGTAAATTTTATTTACAAACTGCTAATGCATTTTCACTGATTTAATCCATTTTTAACATTTAAATATCATGTGTACTGAGGGTGTTTTTTCCTAAACGGTTTCCCACTCTCCCTCCCCTCAAATTCCTGTGCATTTCTTGTAAATTACATCTTCCAAATCCCTAACCCATTAGTGTAATTAGTACATAGGCCAACATGTGTAGGTAATAAGACGTGGTGCTAAAAAAAGGAATGTTGAATTAAGAGGAAGTGTACCCACAATTGAGTTGAGGAAGAGTGTGAAACCATTTAGAGAATACCACCCTCAGTACACCCGACCTCGATTCAAACCCTGATCTTCCAGTCATCGGCAGTCTAGTCTATTGCAAGTGTGACGCCCTAGATTAGACTATTAGACCACCAAATCGGGTTGTGTTATAATAATAATAATAATAATAATACTTAGCACCGCGTCTTACTACCCGTTCGGATTATACGCTATAAGTGTGATTAAAATGCGTGTGATAACAGACGGGTAGTAAGACGTGGTACCCATACAAACCTAGAAACTATATTTTCTTTTGTTTCTGAACATATAAATAAACAAAAAAAAAATGTTATTTTTTGTATTGTGTCACTGCGGTAATCTTCATAAAACTCTTACTACTTAGAATTATTTTTAACGAGGGGGACGGGGGGTTAGGGGGAGAGGTCAAACAATCCACCGAAGCTATCATTTATGTACTTTTTTTTTTACAATAATTGATGATTTCAGAGGAAATAATTTTTTAATATGTATTAGGGTAAACCTTTAGAATAAATAACGTAATTTATCATAGGTTACACTGTCTATGTTTTAGGTTTATATCATACAGTAGAGCGTCGATAATTCAGACTAATTGGGGAACGACCAAATCCGGATTATTGATTTGTACAGATTATCAAAAATACAGTACCTATATAAAAAAAAATGCACAGACGAGATACTTACAAAAACTCACTGTTAAGGTAGAAACATTTAAACAACGAACTTAAACATTGTTTTGTTGTTGCTAAATATCACAAATTCCGAAAAATATAACAAGGCAAAAATCTAACAACAACAAAAGTCTCCATTCTTTTTTTTTAACGAGTGTTGACGTAAGTTTTTTTTTTGGCGGCCATGTATACGATATTGATATCACTGTGGTTATTTTTATAAACAATATTTTTTCTTGGCAATCTAGATCTTTTAAGTCCAAATTATCGACGCTCAACTGCAATTATTTGTGATATTGGAAAATACAGAGAATAGAGGGGAGGGGGCTAATTTCCTTACACCCCACCGTCCACCCAGTGGGTGCAACATTACGAAACACCCAGAATGTATCTTTACATTCAGATGATACCCAAACACTATAAATTATTTGATCACGTCTTGTGGATCAAACCCACGATCCTTTTTAAGACTTGCCAGTCCTACCTCTGTACCACTGTGCCAGTCGTCTTTTTGTCTCGACTACTTGTTTCCTCATATGACGGACAGGTGTGTTAATAATAGCTCAAACAGGACTTGTCAAACAGGATGTTTAGAAGAGTTTTTGACGGCCGACCACTCTCCCGCGCTTGTTAGTAACATTGGAGGACTCGGCTCACTAGCACAGTCCTAATTGTCATTTTCTTTATCACCAAGTATTACTACCCGTTCTCGTTATACGCATATAGTTTTAGGGAATAGGTAGGTTGTATTTAGAGAAAATGTACCCGTATTTGTATGAAAGGAAAGTGGAAAACCATTTTGGAAAATCACCCTCAGTACACCCAACCGAGATTAGAACCTCGATCTCCCCATCATCAGTGGTATAGTCTATTGGGAGAGTAGCGTGTTAGACCACGCGGTCGCCAAAGCGGGTAATTTTTAATTTAAAAAAACAAATCAGTTGAGACGGTTGAGATTCGAACCATAAACACCCTTTCACCGGCAAATCATACCAGACGAGATTGACCGCTTTGTCTCCGTGCCCACCAGTACGGACGGTTCATTTGTTTTAAATCGCGCTGGTTCCTACGCGACTAATGAATCACGGTATGTCGGTGAGTAGACTCTAAATACCCAACAACCTCTCATTAATCACACTAATTAGAGAGAAGCGAATTGAGGTTAATTGTTTCAATTAACAAGAGCATCCGGGCCATTGGTATCCAGGACCTACGAAAACGACTTGAAACACCCGCAGGTTTAGTTTGATTACATAGTCCGACTAGTTATAGTCCAATATCCACAGGAAGAGCCTTATTAGATCTCTAGAAAAGTTTTTTCACGTATTAATATGTCAAGTCGTGATCGGCGGCTGTAATTTCACAGATTATCAATACCTTAATTAAACTGATGAGCTAAGGATGAGGAAGTTTGAATTTAGAGGTAGTGTAACCACATTCACGAGGGGAGAGAGTGGAAAACTATTTGGGGAGGGGGGGATTCGTACAGCTGACCGGGATTCGAACCCCTATATCACTGTCATCGGCAGTTTAGTTTGTTGCGAGAGTGACTCCTTAGAATACGCGGCCACTAAAGCAGGTAATAATGTCACTGATATTGTAAAATGTTATCAACGTTGGCCACAAACAATAAGTTTGTGTTTTATAAAAAAAAAGGCCCTGTAGCCCCTCTATTGGTAAGCGCGTGTCTAGATACTAAACTTAGGGTCCTAGTTTCGATTCCCGTCAGTGACAGAAAACTTAACAAGAGTACTAAGTGGTATAATCCTAGTTCCAACCTTGTACTAGCTCCTCCAAGAGCCTGCTCTAAGTGTAGTACTCACGTCTCGCAAGGGAACAGGTTGCAATACCTCTCCTAGCTCCTCCAAGAGCCTGCTCTAAGTGTAGTACTCACGTCTCGCAAGGGGACAGGTTGCAATACCTCTCCTAGCTCCTCCAAAAGCCTGCTCTAAGTGTAGTACTCACGCCTCGCAAGAGGACAGGTTGCAATACCTCTCCTAGCTCCTCCAAGAGCCTGCTCTAAGTGTAATACTCACGTCTCGCAAGGGGACAGGTTGCAATACCTCTCCTAGCTCCTCCAAGAGCCTGCTCTAAGTGTAGTACAAATGTCTCGCAAGGGGACAGGTTGCAATACCTCTCTTAGCTCCTCCAAGAGCCTGCTCTAAGTGTAGTACTCACGTTTCGCAAGGGGACAGGTTGCAGTCCCGATGAGAGAGTCCCCCTTGGTACAGGAACCTCTCCCCGTAGTCTGCGGCGGTGAGGGTCGGCTTCAGGTACAGGACCCCATCCTTCACGAAACTGAAAAACACGACAGACACTTCAACATCTTGTTTCTGGGGGACATGGGTGAGTCTACTAATTCACCCTAGCGAGACAATCGTAACTCCGCGCATCATTGGTAACGGGGTTCACGGCGTCACTTTCGCAATAAGCTGGATTTAAGACGACAGGGAGGCCGAGTTTCGACTCTAGACTGGGTGCACAAAACGTATTTCCATAATGTAATTAGTCTCGGTAGGTTTCCCAGCGCTATGAAGTCGGAGTCGTAGTCGGTAAAAATTTACAGACTCCAAATTTAATTAACTAATAATAATATAACAATATTCTATACTTTTTTTATTATTTAGGACTAAAATTTCTAATTTGGACTGACAACTGTATTTAAATATACATTCACAATTTGAATGAAGCTTCGCCTAAAGTCATCTATCTGTATTGGAGCATTTTACCGCCATCAATTTGTTAGTACTAATTAATATACTTTAGTCGTTTATGAAGAAGTCAGACAGTAAAATATAGAGGAGTAGGACATTAGAAAATAAAGAAGTCAGATAGTAGAAAATAGAGGAGTAGGACATTAGAAAATAGAGAAGTCTGACAGTAAAAAATAGAGGAGTCGGACAGTAGAAAATAGAGAAGTCAGATAGTAGAAAAATAGAGGAGTCTGAGTCGAAGGCTTGGCGTATCGATATCACAGCTTTGTTTTTCCCCCACTATGTAATTTAATGCGGATGCATTTCCTATAAAACTACCCTTTTCAACACTAGTTTGTTTTTTTAGCCACGTCTTACTACCGATTCGGGCTCTCCTCATTTTACTACTTAAGAGATAAGAAAAAGGAAGAGATGACTTAGAGGAAATGTATCCCGCAGTTGCTTAGAGGTAGAACAGAAAGTCATTCCCGTTTAGGATAAACTACCCTTGGCATATCCGGCCGTGATTTGAGGCCCGATCTCTCCTTCTTCAGCTAACCAGAGTAGACAAGACTGACGCTTTAGCCCCCGTAACCAACAATGCTGGTAAATATCCTGAAAATCCGACTATGCTACAGTCCAGTTTTTATAGGAAAGGGCTTTTATAAAATACGCATTTTTTTGTGGTCAGCATTAATCAATTTTTTTTAAATGGTAACGTGTTGATATCGACCTCGATGGTCTTGGGGTAAAGTACTCGCCTCAGGACCCGATGTTCGTGGGTTCATACTCAGCCGGGGTCAACGTATTTTTCTTTAGTAGCACAACTTCCTTTGGAGGGGATTTAAAACCGTCAGTGACATATCGATTGTGGTACGTAAAAGAAACCTGGAAGGTATGTGAAAATACCTTTTCCGGTAAAATTGGTAGTGCACGCTCGTAGAAATTGAATGTGGAAGACAACAAGAAACCGTCACACTTCTTGAACTCCCCTAGTGCATGAGATTTCTACCAGATGGTGCAGACAGCACTATCCAGTCAAAGGTATGATTGCATGACCGGATCCGGTTAGTTGGGAATCACACAAAACCAACCTTCGGGTTGTCGACTTAATAGGAAGAAGGTATTGTATTATCTATCAAAAATATCAGTTGCGTATCTGTCAGATGAGGCTCTTCATATGAAAATTGGATTGTTGAGGTGTATTGTAACTGGCAGGAAGGAGGGGGGAATCCCCTTTCCCTTCTGAAAGTCTAAGGTAGATGTGACATCCTCCAGAATGTCGGTCACCAATCTATTACAGACCTTTTCTCTTGTCCGTTTATAACCTCATCCACCCTAACACCTCTATATCGGGTCAGATACCTTTACGATGGACCTTGAGTGATAAAATCCTCGTCTGAGGATGTCCGTCTGCTTAACCTTGAACCCTAACCGTCGAAGGTCTTCAAACCGCCGAGGAGGATGTTTTAGGAACAGACCATTTACACACAAGAAGGAAAATTACATGCTTTGATCAAGGTTACTCGAAGGAAAAAAAGGGGGGGGGAGGGCGGGGGTGAAGGGAAGGGAGAATGCTGGGTGTATTCTGCAAACTTTTTTTAAATTATTTTTTAATGTACAGTGTTGAACAAAATTTAATTCTTCCGGGTCGGAATAGTGAACTCGTAGAAGGTAAGGTAATAAGTATTCTGAAAGGGAGGAATTTGCAAAAAATACTAACGTGTTTTTTTTTGCTGTCAACATTGATAACATTTTATTAATCTACGTAAGAATCTATGAAAATTGTTTAAGTATATTTTTTTTATAAATGTCAAAATGTTCCTTCCTATCTAAATCGGACTGTATATATTTGACAGTTACAAACGTTACTAAAGTATCTTTTGTAAATCCATACTTACAATCAACGTTTTGAAACCATCACTTTTGATAGTTAGTATAAATATCGATATAATAATAAAAAAATAACAGTTTTATTTGGTCAGTATAGAAATTTAAAAAAAAGTTTTTTTATCTGTTCTGAGCACCTCGTCCTACCACGTTCTACATCAACCTTTTAAAATACGTCCTTTGCCTTTGCCCCCACCCCCTCCCTCAAAATTGGCCTCATCTCGCAGAGAAGGTCAATCATTGGGTCAGTCTAGCCACCCACATTCCGGAAAGAGAAAATGAGATAGAAGATACAACTTTTTTTAAATCTAAAGAAAGTTCGTCTACAAAGTTCTATTATATTAAATATTCCATAACCTATCGATATACCTTTTAGAGTTATAATATAATTCATAATAAACGTGTCTTTATATTGCCGTTTTAAAATATTGAAACCGATAAGTTTAATATGTAACTCTTAATTTAATATAACGCATATTAATATTTCCGTAACCAATTATCGCATCCACTATAATAATATAAAGTGTATTGCAGTACCAAAATATGGAATCCACTATATTAAAAAATATATAACGCATAATAAACGCATATGGATAAATCCAAATCAAAACTTTAATATATGACTATATCTGAACGAGGTGATTACCATTCTTTTGCACGTATCTGTACATATAATATGACGTGCGCTATTATTTCCTCTTTCCATAATTCATCACATAAAGTTCTTTAAATATTATATTACATCACACAAGACATGCATACATCATAACTAACTTCTAGAACTGACTTCTACGATTTTTGTTTTGTTTTTAAGTGAGTTAATTTAATGGTTTGGTTATATAAGAAAATAATAGATAGCTATAAGCTTTTTTAAGGACGTAGTTGGAAGAATTAAAGAGATGGGATCAACATCCACTCATGTACCAACCACGGAGAAAATGAGGGGGTAATGAGTTCACTTTCTATTACACGAACGGGTGTCCGAGCGGTCTAAGGCGTTAGACTCGCATTGCAATTTAATCAGCGTCGACGTAAAAGTCTGGGTTTGAACCTCGGACGGGTGTAATGTGTGTAGTTTTCGACATGCGCGTTTCAATGTACATTTCTCATTTGCTCTTCAAGTTAATGATGGTGCATTTTTTATAAGCTATCGTCTTCATCCCTACCCCCTAGATTAAGTCAATACTAGCATTCGAGTTTTGAGATATTTTTTTAAAGAAAAAAAAAAAATCACCAATTTTAGCTACGGTAGCTACTGACAAGCAAGTTGCGTTTGTAACTGAGGAAGAAACTGATGAAATACCACATTTGGAGCATCTCGCTGTATGGAGCCGAACGCTAGGACTTTTAAGAAGATGGAAAAGAAATACTTGGAGATCTTTGAAATGTGGTGTTGGAGAAGACTCGAGAAGATCAATTGGACATACAAGCTGGCATATGAACCAGTCCTAAGAAGATTTGGTGAGAAGTGAACCATTTTGGATGTGATTCTTCGGTACAAAGAACACTGGCTAGAAACTATCAAATAACTTTTTGAACAAAGCGGGATTTCTAAACGTCTACAAAGCGTCTCAGTGATCTTTTAAACACCACGTCTTACTACCTGTTTAGTATATACGTATATGTACTCATTATGCTAATGGGTTATGGATGAGGAATGTTTAATTTGGAGGAAGTGTACCCAAATTTGCGTGGAGGTAGAGTGAAAAACTACTTTGAAAAAATCACCCTCAGTATACCCGACCAAGATTTGAACCCCGATCTCACTATCATCGGCAGTCTAGTCTAACACGAGCGTGACGCCTTAAACCATGGCCACCGAAGCAGGTTAATTAGTTGTTAAACGCCTGTTTTAAAAATGGATCATATAAGAGTCATTGTTTGCCTGTAAACGCGTCATCGGATGAAGAACCTTTTCTGAAAATTTAGAAAGCAAAGTTCATGCAATTTATCTGATATCAAATATGTTTTGTAGTCTTCGATTTTGACAAACGGTGCAAATCTTAAAATTTGGAACACAAATATAGTGAACCTTATGTAGATAAAAGCTAAGTTATAATCTTTTCGTACATTATACCTGCTTCAGTGTCCGCAAAGTTTAAGGCGTCACTCTTGTATTAGACTAGACTGCTGATAACAGCGAGATCTGAATTAAAATCCAGTTGTTGTTTTTTCAAAAATTGTATTCAACTTTCCATGCAAATGCGAATACATTTAATCTAAATTCAACCTTACTCATCCAAATTATTAAAGTATTTAGTACATGTGCGCGTATAAGCTGAACAGGTAGTAAGTAAGGTGTGGTGCTAAAAAAAACGCTGATATAAATTAAATTAGAGGTGTGCGATTGAAACTTGCACAGTTGAAACATCTTAATTATTATAATTGTTGTTGCTATTAAAATGTTTTAATCTTGCTATTTGCCATATTTCAGTAGAGGAGAGAATGAGTTCCGCACTTGACTCGCCCCCTTTCATTTCTTTGCGTGGTGCGCCACTGAAGAATATACCATTCTAATCATGTCTAATATAGTTGATATTGTGCTAAACAGCACGTCGAAGGGGCTATCTTTAAATTACGTAAGGGTTTATGGGGGAAGGGAGAATCAATGTTTTATTGCGTGGGGTGGAAGGGAGTCAGGATTCATCTTACGTAAGGTTTTTTTGATCAATATTAATTTTAATAATACTAATAATAATTCACGTCTGGGATACATCATTTATAACCCAGTAGTGTAAATATTTGCCAGTACTAATGTACCTTTGTCCAGGGGATGCCCGAATGTACTAATCGTACATCCTTTCCGTGGAGGCTCTTTCCATGTACCGATGAAATGAGGTGATGATGATAGTGAGTATGAGGGTGTGGAACTACTGGAAACTCTTAGAAGTAACTTAAGCTCAACTAACCAAACTCTGGTGACTGTTGGGATAATTCCCCTTTCAGAAAAAATACCCAAGGTACCAGTTGGGAATAGAACCCTGAATCCCATAGGCTCGTAGCCAGGTGCACTGAACACTACACCAAGGGACCGGTTAATATTTATGGTGAGACGAAATATAAAGAAAATAAAAAAAATAAAAATATTGATTATTAATTGTAAAATTTCACTTCTATTTCATTCATTTATGATGTGATATACCTAATTTTACTGCGAATTAAAGTAGGTATTCTAAAATTTCAGATCACTCGATTTTTTTTACCAATCCTTTTGTATAAAAACAATAAAAATATTAAAATTAATTAATTTATAAAATCGTAAAAAAATATGCAAGATAGGAAGGGGATTGGGGGAGGGGGGGAGGGGGGGAAGCATGAAATAAAAGCTTACGATCCCTTACTCGAATTGCGGAATAAATTATAGCTGTCAGCCGGTTCACACGAATTGCGGAACAACCTGTAATCCCATTCAAACCCTAACCACTAACCTGACTTAATTTAACCTAACCTAGCCTAACCTAACCTAAACTCCATGTTCCATTTTGAATAAAGTCACTATGTATTCAATTTTCACTCCGCAGTTCGTGTGCACCGCCCTTACGTGGGGGGAAGAGGGGATCTCAACTTATATCGTGGCAAAACACATTATTAAGTTCAACTTTCATTTTGTTGATACTGTCGAATACAAGAATGATTTTTACTTATCTCGAATAGTTACGTAGCTTCAAACTTCTCTTTGTCCTTACATAATTTCATTCGTAATACATTTTATAGACGGCCGAAATTACGGATAAAAGCAAATTAAGCTCTTTCCTTTTATCATGTAGCACTTTTTTTTTAAAAATACCGCGTCTTACTAGCCTTTCCGGCTATACGCTTGTGTACTTATTATGTTAATGGTTTTAGAATTTCGTGAGGTTATATAATAGAGAGTACCCGCATTTTCATGGAAAACCATTTTGGAAAAACCACCCTCAGTACATCCGGTTGAGATTCGAACCTCGATCACCCCGTCATCGGCAGTCTAGTCTACTTGAATAGTAGAGCGTTAGACCGCGTGGCCACTAAAGCGATTCATGTAGCACACTCATTCTAAAACGTCAGGGATCTTTAGTTCAAGCCTGACCGGATGGTATATTATTCAGAACTGTTTCAGTAGCTTGGTGGATGGGGTGGCCGATCAACAAATTAAAAGAACCATGATTTATGCTAGGGTATATTTAATATGGTTATCCAAAGCTTCGAAATTTCTAGATCGAAGGTCAAATTTATTTCACTTTGAATTTGCGACACCCAAAATAACCTTCGCAATTTTCGAAACATTTCAAAGAAACCGCTAAAAAATAGAATTTTAACGGTAACTGAAATCCACTTCAGTGGCCAGATGGTCTTAGGCGTCACTCTCGTGTTAGACTGGCCTGATGACTGCTAATTAAGGGAAGATCGGGGTTCAAATCCCAGTCGGGTGCTAATGAGGGTAATTTTTCCTAAACTGTTTCCCACACGTCTTCCACGCAAATGCGGGTACACTTATTTTAAATACAATCATACTAGTCCTTAACACATTAGCGTAATTAGTACATTTGCGTATACCCAAACTGATAGTAAGACACTGTGCTAAAAAAAATCTAATTACTTAAAAAATACAGTTTTTTGTTTGGTTTTTTAAGGTTATCACAATCCGGTTTCAGCATTAAAAAAACTTTTGCAACACCGCAAATTGTTTTTACTCTTCCAAGCTGACGTTTTAAAATAATGAAATCAAAAACAAGCAAATAACTTAAACATTGTTGTTAACATTCTTTAAATACAAACCCCAAGGAAAAGAAATACAAAACTATAAAAACTTCACTACTAACCGTTCATTAGTTTAAAAAAATCTTAGCAACCGCCGCATTATGAAAGCATAAAAGCATAATTATCTTGGTTTTATTTAAAAACAGATTAATTTTTGATTACTTTAAAAAAAAGTCAGTAATAAACTACATTTTTATTCAATTAACTTTTGATTTGTTTTGTTTTTTCATGGTATATCCTTCCTTATTTCTTATATAACTAGTCCCTGTCTATTTTAGATAAACATGTTATTTAATTGTTTGCGGTTACTTTAATTTATCCGATGACGTCTTATTGTAGAGGAAACAAATCGTTCATCCTTAGAATTTTGAAGAACCTTTCAGAGAATGTAAAAAAAAAATTAAAAAATGTGCTAGTAGAATATTCAACATTGACAGAAGTTTGCTTGGTTTAACTGTCAGCTTTCGATATTGACAGCCTCTGTCAAAAGTGAAAGTTTAATATCACATCCTGTGGCGTATATATGAATGAAAGTAAATCTAGTAAAAATTTTTTAGTTTCAACAAAGTTTTTTTTTAAATCTGAAACACACAACAATTAAAATCCATCTCTCTTATTTTCACTAACCTGTTCTTCCTATTGTTTCTGTAATACTCGAACTCATTGTTGAACCCTCTTGAGCCCGACACGAGGTGGTTCCAAACCGACAGATCGAAGACGTCGAACTCTTCACTCCATACCAAAGTCTCGGCGTCAACGCCCCCAGACGTTCCCAACATCGTCAACAATATCTCTACGCAGGCGGCGGCGGTTACCACCACCAGCCCGCGCGATCGACGAACCATCGCTCGCTCCCGCCAAAAACACACGGACCAAGCAACAAGACACCAAGACTGTCTTTGAGCTTCCAAGCCTTGACGGCTGGCGCGCCGCGGTCGGTGGGAAAAGAATACGTTTATTTATAAACAACTTCTTTGCCGGTATTTACTTACATCGGGTTTCTCGCGTATTCATCGAATATTGACTTAAATTCTTACACATTAGATTAAAGTGTTAAATTAAATTATAGATTGGACCTGATATCTTTATTCTTTCTATATACCGAAATATTTTTGTGTTCAGGTTTATGTTCGTTATAAAACAGCAGCTGCTCAAATAATTGTTAGGCGAGAGTTAATAGTAGTCACGTTAATTCTTTTAATAACCAAATAAAGCCATTTCTCCGAAATACAGCTAGATACGCTTGGCTCTGATAAATGGAAAGTTTCTAAATTCTCCGAAGTTGTGAAGAGAAAGATAAGGTGTCCAATCAACTAATGGGGCTGGCTATATCGTATCTTGGCCTTTTATACGATTTTTTTTCCGGTTGGAAAAACAATTAGAAAAGTTTATCTCCTGGGTAAATTGTTACAAAACAAACCACTGCGTCGATAAGAGCTATTTTCAAACAAATGGAGCAGTATATAATTATTATTTTTCATTGGTACGTTTAACGCTTTTATATTCTTCGTGTCTTACTCCCCATCCGGAACACTTGTATTTTTACACTAATAAAACAGGGATAGTCAAGGTAGAATTTTAAGGGAGTGTGAGAAACATTAATAAGGGAAAAAAAAAAACACCTATGTACACCCGGCCGGGATTGCAAATCAGACCTTCCGACAGGAAAATATTAATGTTAGTGATGAGGAGGGTTGTTTAAAGGAAGTGCATCCGCATTGGACAGGAGAAGAAATGGCATAGTCACATTGTAAAAAACAACAACTATCCATCCCCAATAATCCAATCTATAAAAATTATTCCGAGTCTTACGCTTTATACAGGGTGACCCCTGACGAGAGGGTGGCGCAGTATACAAATATAAACTAAAAGGGTAGAGGTGGGTCGAGTCTTATATTGCTCGAATTCGAATCTTAAATTATATTTCGAATCTCGTATTATCAAAAAATATGAGCCCTACAATTTCAGTATTTAGTATATTTAAATGTAATTTTAAAAGAGTAATCTAAGGTGGCACTGAAAAATGATATTTTGTTTGTCATGTATATTGCCTTATAAAAAAGAAAGAGACTTTTTTCAGTCAATTAATCGTATTAATACAACTTCACCCGCTTCGGTGGCCACATGGTCTAAGGCATTACTCTCGCAATAGACGGGGAGATCAGGGTTCGATCCCGGTCGGGTGTACTGAGGGCGGTTTCCCCTGAATGATTTTACAGTCTCCCTCCACGCAAATGCAGGTAAACTTCCTCTAAATCCAACCTTCCGAATCCCTAACACATTAGTGTAATTAGTATATAGTGCCGGTGCCAAAAAAAAACAATTTTGTTATTTTTGGTTATTTTGTTATTCTTCTAACTACAGTACGCAATCCTATATAATTAATTATTTTTACCAATTGTTTGAAATGGTTATTTGAAGACAAGTTCTTTATAAATATATTAGATTTTTTTTTTGTGATTCGAACGTCCCAATTTGTGAAGTGAAGTATAACTAGACGACCAAATTGTTACGTCATGTAATAATTTGATATTGATTTGAGGAGGTGGTGTAAATAGCAAACATATTGACAGGATTTCTGTAACCGTGGCTAAACGGTAGATTGACTGACTTTAATTATTTAGGGGGACCCTGATTCTTTATCGGTGGGCTAACAAAGACATATTTACTATTTGTACAAGGATTTGACTTGCTACACAAATATTACATGAGTGGTAGCTTTTGTGGAACTTATGTATTGGGCATATTGCCCTACAGATCAAAAGAGATTCGAAAATCTATGTTAACAGTTACAAAAGCTACTTAAACAATATTCATACGTCAAATCATGTTTATCTTTAGTTGTTACAATTGATGAATAATATCAATACATGTAAGATAACACTAATAATACCAAATATAGAATCTTAAAAACGTTGACAAGAACAAAAAATTGCGTTTGTATTTTCTAAAAGTTTCTTCCTAACTCAATTCTAATACAGTTTAAGCTAGTTTGTAAGTATTGTTCTTATATAATCTACATGATTAAGAAATCCAAGTTAAAACTCCAGTCAGACAAAAAATAAACGATATGCAAAAATAATTTTTAAGGTCGTATGGTCAAGGGAGGCTAATTATTTCTCCAAAACATTGGTTCAATTCCGGGTGAGGCCATATATATAGTCTAGGCGTTATTAATATCGGCAGATTAAGTCAAATTATCATATAAATAATCTTTCGGAAAATGTAAATATAATCTTTTGTGTTCAACAATGATAGCACTCACAATACTTTATTATTAGTATTATTTTAGAGGTGACAATATTTATCAAAAGTGATAATTGCAGCTCCTATGCCTTGATGTATTAACACATGACTATTGTTTTTGTAACTTATTAAATGACAATTATTTTTTTCTATTTAAATTAAACTGAAAGTACAAGATTATTTTAGGATTCAATACGATCGCCTGAATATTAGAGTTATGCAATACCTTAGTTCTTTCTGTATGGCGGGTCTGGCATGCGGTATCTCGAAAGGGACCCTAAGGTTTGAGGAAGGCAACTTTCGACCACCAAAATTGATTAAAAGTCAATAAAATTTGACATTATAGAAATATATATTATTTAGTTTTTTGATTATAAGGTTCACTTTAAAAAGTTATTGAAATCTTCCATTAATACTTCATTGTGGATTACTGTAATATTTTTCTTTACATTACTGATTAAACAGACCAAAAAAACTCAATGGCGTGATCTCGTAAGCGAGTTATACCGACCGAGCGGCCGCCACCGTTAGCGATGATAGTGCCAACATTGGCGGAAAGAGGGTCTCATTTGGTCAGCACAGTGAACCCTCCAGCCATTAATTTTTTTTTTATTATTCAAGTAGCTCCTCATTTGTCTTCACGAGACATAGTTTGACTCAGTTGCAGACCTACTGCTTCACAGAATTATGGAAGTCCCAGGGATCGAACCAGGGACCTCTGGATCTGTAAAAGGAACTCTGACCATTAGACCACAGAGAATGTAAGTACAATAATTTTAATATTTATTTCCCGTATTGAGGCAAATGAGTTTTATTTCCAGTTTTCAAATAACGGGCTTCTTATGAAAATAAGACTTTACCCATATGGAATCACTAGAATAATAAATCCACTATAAGGGCGCACTGTACACAGGTTACCAAGGTAAAGGTAATCCAAGGCAAAGCTTTTCAACCTTTGTAGGCTCACGGCAACCTTGGGAAGGTGATCAGAATCTCATGGCACCCTTGTTAAAATTTTCGTAAGCGTTTTGTTTTTCACATTTTCTTTTATTCGCAGTGGAATCAAAGTTGCATATCAAAAAGTTAACATAGTTTAAATTATTTTATTATTAGATTTCTTTTAAAAATCTACTTATTCCCTTACTGAGTTAATTTAAAGATATAACAGAAAACCAATGTCGTAGCCAGCCAATAATTTCAGGGGGGTTTGGTGGGTACATCCCCAAATTGCCGAAAGCTAGAAAAAATTCTAAATGATAGACAGTTCTAGAAGCAATCTGAAGAGTTTTTTTATGGCAACATAGCCCCCTAACTGCTGAAGGCTAGGAAATTTTTTGAATATTAGACACCTTTAGAAGCTATTTGAAGTGTTTTTTTTATGGCAACATAGCCCCCTAACTGTTGAAGGCTAGGAAAATTTCTGAATATTAAACACCTTTAGAAGCTCTCTGAAGTGCTTTTTATGGCAACAAAGCCCCCTAATTTGTACTTTTATCTTAATTTTGATACAGTTTGAACCATAAATAAAGCCATATATATTTTGTTCATAAAGTTTCGGGGTGGGGGTGGGTGTTTGAACCCCCAAAACCTCCCTCTGGCTACGACCTTGCAGAAAACTGAATAAAATACATATATACATACATACAACATACATATAAAACATACATATGTACAAACATCCGTAAATACATACATACATATATAACATACATACATATACAACATACATATGTACAAACATACATATATAACATACATACATAAACACATACATACATATACAACATACATACGTACATACATACATACATACATACATACATATACAACATACATATGTACAAACATACATATATAACATACATACATACATACATACATACATACATACGTACATACATACATACATACATACATACATACATACATACATACATACATACATACATACATACATACATACATACATACATACAGCCAAAGCCGTAGGCAGGCCAACATTTCAGTAGCAATAGCCAAAGAAATATTACGAATATTAAATGACTCTAGAAGCTATTTGGAGTTAGATTTTATGGTAGTTAATGGCAGGAATTAAATATTAGTACATTAAGTGCCTTATATAACTTACATAGTGTGTCCTCCCTCCAAGTATGAAAATTTACAATGCACACTTATTAAATAAAGGCATCACCAGATTTATTTCACTCTCCTCTGATATTTTAAAACATGATACGATTACATAAATCCAAATAGCTTCTAAATCTAAAGGCACCGATTGAATTAAAGTGTTTCGCGTGGAGTGTAGTGACAAATGGATTCAAGATGTAGACAGACAGGAGGAGGAACAAAGGTATTTGAAGGGTTGTGGAGAGAAGTGGAAAAGGTGAAATGGATGGACAGGGAGAGTAATTAGGAAGTGTTGAGGAGGGTAGAAGAGGAAAGTAGTCTGATAAGGATGATAACGAAGAGAAAAGCGTTTTGGTTGGACCACACACTAGGCAGGGATTGTTTAATGAAGAGGATCATGATGGAGAAGATAGAGGGGGGAAAAAAAGAGGGAGGTTTGGAATGCTAACAGATATCAGGAAAGGAAGACGCTACAAAAGTATGAAAGAATATGCTCAAGAAAGAGGGAAAGGGAAGATGTCCAGTTGTTAGCTGTCTCGGGACAGATTCACAGAATAACCATTGGCAACAGAACTGCTGTTACAGGGGGGAGTGGGATTTAAAAGGGTTAATAATTTTTGCCCCCTTTCTAGATTTATTTCACCCCCCTTATATTTTAAAATATGATACTATTAAATCAATCCTAATAACTTCTAAATCTAAAGGCATCGATTGAATTTTTTTAAAAAAAAGGCGAGGACAGTCTTAAAAGTATTTTAGAGGCATCAACATTTTTTTTTAATGTCTAAGGTATGACCTCTCCAAATAGATTTTATAGGAGTATATGTAAATGTAAGCTGTTTGGGGGTTGATAACTAGACATATCTTGTGAATGTGAGGAATGCCAGGCCTCCACCGTGGTTCGGATTCCACGTTAAACTGTAGGTCCTTCATTTCATCTCACAATCAACTTACCATTACACATTAGCGTAAGTGCGTATAACCCGAACGGGTAGTAAGACGCGGTGCTAATAATAATAATAATAATGATAACTAGACCCCCTTCAACTTGTCGTATCCCACCCTTTCATTTATGTTTCTTTGCTGACTCATTCTAACCATGTTTTTCTATCATTTGAAGTTTCCAGTTAAAATGGACTTACACGCTTCTACAGTTCTCCCCACACTCACTAATACTTCCTATTTCCTTTGTCTATATTTCATCTTTGTTGCCTGAATAATGAACATAATCACAAACAATTTTTTAAAATATACTTAAACATTAGAATATCTATATTCTAATATTTTGTTTTGTTTAAACCATAAATAAAAGAGTATTTATTTTTTATTGTCAACTTTCAGGTGTAGGAGGGGATGGTTGAACCCCCCAATCTCCCCCTTTCCCCAGCCTAAGATCATGCATACAGTTATCTATAGAGAAATAATAGTTTTGGAAATCAATAAGCTAGCAATACCAAGCACAATGTGAGATCACTTAAAAGGAATAATACAGTGGCTACGAAAACAATTATTATAAATGTGAGACTTGTGATTTATATTAGAAAACAAGTGTGATATCTGAACTGATGGTTGATGATGTAGCTTGTATATAATCCTTAAGACTTAGCAGTAGATTTACATTTCAGCCCATGTCTAACTTTGAGTGCCGTGGTACGTACAATTCAGAAAAACCTTATAAGACCAAAACTTCTTCAATTTCCTTATTTTCATTATTTTGTGCTAATATTATTTCCCCTAAAAATCTCGTGGCACCCTCGGCTGATCTCATGGCACGCCTGAGTGCCGCAACACACCTGTGGAAAATCCCCGATCTAAGGTTTTTTTTAACATCCATTACTGTTCCCAGCCTATGGTCTGGGTCAGTTTTTTATTCAAGCCATATATTTTCCACTACTGGCTTGCTAGGCCTGTCGTAGCTTCATATGCCTTATAATCTAACTTAAGACTAGGACAAGCACAACATTCAGTACCCAGACATTAGCTTATCAATGTGAAAGGGTAAACCCACATTCCACCAATGATGATTTTTTTCAAAAACGCCGGGAATAAAACCTGGGACCCTTAGCTCAGTAGAGAGACACCCTACCGACTGAGCTAGGAATTCGGTCTTGATATAATGGGTTTGGAGCGAGGCAAGTTTAAGGTATTTTATCCAAAATAGCAAAGAGAGGATGGGAGAACTAATGACAAGTAAAATGTATTAAGACATCAATTATTAGTTGGCCTCAAACCCTCAATACTGTGTTATGGGTGACCTAGTGATTGAGAGTCTAACACACTAAATTGTGCGGCCACCAATGTGGATTTGTTATGAGACATTTATTATAATATTCATACATTCAGTTAAGTGCTAAATTAATAGTCTGGAGTCTGGTTGTTAAGTTTGTGCTATAATTATTTTGGGGCCGACACACCAACAAGTAGTATTAGAGCAATAAAATAAATTCCAATTAAAATTTTTTCAAGCGCAGTAACTTACTACCCAGTTAGGCTATACACTTATGTACTATGGGTTAAGGCTGAGAAAGGTTGAATTTAAAGAAAGTGTACCTGCATTTGCATATAGAGAGAAAAAATTATATTTTAAAAATAGAAAACCACCCTTAATACATCCAAACAAGATTGAACCATGATCTTCCCATAATCTGCAGTCTAGTCTATTTCAAGAGTAGCAGCTTAGACCATGAGGCCATCGATGTGGGTAAAACATTTAAAGTTAAAATCTTCAATATCTCTAAAGATCTTAGAGTCACAAAACTAATAGCTTTTGCATTTAATATAAAACTACAGGATGGACACTTTGGAATACACAAAGATACATAAATATAGGCAACTAAACACATTTTTAACTATATAAAAACATAGAAATACATAAATGTGTTGTTCAGCTTTGTGTAGTATTTTTTTGGCCTTTGTTTGTATGTACAGAGTTTATGACCAGCCTGTATAAAAATAACATTTGAACTATTTCTATTGTTGACAGAAAGGTCATGCGAGCGAGCACTCGATTATACTCGTCCAAAATAGGTCTTTACGTTTTACCAATATCTATGTTGATAAGAGGTATAACTTTCCCTTTGTTGAGTCACTTGTGTGCGACTTTATAGAATTGATAGGGGACATAATTATACAGGTTTACAGTTATAGCAAGGAAATGGAACGAGGTTACAAATTACTTTATTTGATACTACTTAGGACAAACCTGAGAGATAAATACCTACAAGCCGATAGGTATATTCATGAATAGAATAATGTACTTTCTAAATTACTATTTATCTATTTAGCTTTGCATTCAAGTCCACAAGTATCACTTTGATTAGTTTTAGAATTTTATTTTTATGGTTACAATTCTGTGCTTTCTAAAATTATCAGTTTAGTTCTAATAAAAAGATGTTAAGAAACACCCACAGTATTTGTAATGATATATCATCATCCAACGTTTCTGCCTCTGCGGGTCATCTGGCACATCCTCTTCTATTCCTGTTGATCTCTCCAAACTTCTCCCTCAGCAACGCGTCTCCAGTCCGCTCCTTTAGCTTCCATGTCCTTCGGCACTTGGTTCATCCATCTTGTCCGTGGTCTTCCAATAGGTCTTCTACCCCTCTCTTTGTTCTCTAAGGCTTTATTAGACATTCTGTCTTTCTCCATTATCATCACATGATCTAACCACAGTAACCTTTTTCTCTTCAGTGTCTCTTCTAATGATATAACTTATAAACCATCCCTAATTATTTCATTCTTTATCCTGTCTCTTCTTGTTATGTTCCCAATGCCACTTAGGAACCTCAACTCTGATGCCTGCAATCTACTTAAATCTATCTTTGTCCATGTCCAGGTTTAAGAGCCATATGTCGATATTGGATGGTAATATGCCTTATATAACAAAGTTTTGACCCCCTTTCCTATATTCCATTGCAGGATTATATCCTTAACCACAAGGTAAAATTGTCCACTCCTCCATATTCTTTGTCCTATTTGTCCTGGATCCCATCGTTCGCGGTAATCTTACTTCCTAAAAAGCTGAAATCTTCCACCTTTTTGAGTCCCTGGCTAATTCATTGCTGTGAAAGGGTAGACCCAGATTTCCCCAATAATAAACTTTTTGAACATGTTGGGAATCAAACCCAGGACCCTTAGTTCAGTGGACAGACAGGTTACAAACTGAGCTAAGGTGTCAAACATTATAATATTTATTTATATAACTTTAAAAAATAAAAACATTTAGAAAAGTTTTATTACACTTATTGTTTTTAATATTCTATTATCACAACATGTAATTCAAATAACGTAATTCTGATTTTCTCATATAAATATGAATTTGTAATGTAGATAACAGCTCACAATGGAAATATTTTAACATAAATTGAGTAATTTAGATGTCAATTTTTTTTTTTGTAAAGCTTTGAATAGCTGTGGAAGCCGAATTTTTATTTTTCAAGAGAAGTTGAAGATGATGTTTGTTTCGAAGTTTTGCACACTCTTTATCAGGAAAATGTAGACACTGTTACTAAGGGTGTAGTAATTATTTTTCAAAATAGATAAAATGTGAATGAATAAAAATCAAAGTTTATAAATATTATTCTATATTTGGAAGAAGGTATAGGAAAGGTGGATAGAAACATATATTATTATTATTAGCACCGCGTCTTACTACCCGTTCGGGTTATACGCACTTACGCTAATGTGTAATGGTAGGGTGATTGTGAGATGAAATTAAGGACCTACAGTTTAACGTGGAATCCGAACCACGGTGGAGGCCTGGCATTTCCCACATTCACAAGAAGTCTTGTCAGAGGTGAAGGAAGGGTTTGGAAATCAGATAAATCTGTGCCGGGACCGGGGATTGAACCCCAGCCGCCAGCACAGAAGTCTGACACCTTACCCCTAGACCACCAGGTCACCCAGAAACATATAAAAGGGGGACAAACACAATATGGCCTTTACAATGAAAAGAAGAACACAGTTCACACTTTTCACTGCTGCCAATGGACAAAGAGGTAATGATTGCCTCTTAAAGAAAATTGATCGTCACCGCCCAATCCCTCGACCCAGGTTTCATTCTATCGGAACTAATCAGGGAGGAGTGTGAAAAGCGCAACACAACTTCTTAAAAAAAAAAGAGGGGGGAATAAGGAAAAAGGTAAAGAATGATAGGACACATAGATAGGAACATGTAAAAGGTATAACACTAAAGGACAAACACAGGAAAAGGACATTGGATGTGGATATATAAATAGTACTTGATCGAAGAATGAATCTGTGACCAATAAAAAAGTATAAAGTGTTTAATGAGACAATTAAAAAATAACTAAAATGTTACTCCAGTTCAATGTCTTTAAAAATGGTTTATGAGTCCTTAAATCCTCTAAGAGAAGTCAAGTGAATTCTATTATTTTTCATAACAAAATGTTTTTTGGTATGTATTTTGTTCAGAACTTATTGAGACACTGCAGCAAAATATCCCTCAGACGCAACCTGAGTTTTTGGTCACCTTCACATATGATGTGCGTAGAAGAGTCCTCCACTTGTATTAAAACATCCTCTTTCGGCTGAAATAAAACGACAGAATAAGTTTTACAAAAATTGTGTTTAATTAAATTGAATGGCAATAATTATGATATTGACTAGAGGTGTATGGATTCAGTAAAACCGATTATTGATTGTTTAAAATAATTGTTCCTAAAGATATCACAATTCCTGTTTTTCTTTATTTCAATTCTCAATTCAGAATGGAAATAAAATTAGTGAAAATTCATATGAAAAATAACGCAAGGGAGGCCAAGTAAGAGATGGTAGGAGCAGATAACAGAAAATGTACAATTAAGAGGAGAAGAAATGAAATTATTATTATTATTAGCACCGCGTCTTACTACCTGTTCGGGTTATACACACTTACGCTAATGTGTAATAGTAGGGTGATTGTGAGATGAAATGAAGGACCTACAGTTTAACGTGGAATCCGAATGGAATCCGAACCACGGTGGCGGCCTGGCATTCCCCACATTCACAAGATGTCTTGTCAGAGGTGAAGGAAGGGTTTGGAAATCAGAAAGAAATTAAAGAAGGAAGATTGGTGGAAGGATAGAGGAAGATGGACTGACATGGTACAGGCTGGAAATGATGATGATGATGATGATTTTAAATTTAGATTCTAAAATTTACAAACTGAATCTTTGTCCTTACATCCAAGATCACATGAAAATTTGATATTACTCCAAACCGTATTCTTTACTTTGAACAAGATGCTTAGAAGTCATAGGTACACCCTAATTTGAGGTAAATAAAATGAATGAATTTCGATAGGTAAAAAGTTGGATTTTGGTATTAAAATGTGGTAAATAAAAGGCATTTTTCAGCTAGAAACGGTGAAAAAAAAGTTTAAACAAAATCAAATGGCACGATATAGAGATATGGATAGAAAAATTATGTCTAAATTTCAAATTCTTAAATTTTAAATATTTGCCTTTTGTCACAATTTGACTGTCATAAATGAAAGATCAAACACATATTTTACTTATTCTTAACCAATGGTCTTTGGTGGAGAATAATATAAATTCTGGACTAGAAACTTATATTTGTTATAGGAATATTAAGAAGAAAATTGTAGTAGTGTAAATGCTGATATTTTTCTGGCAATTCCAGGCAAAAAATAATGCCTGCTACTAAATAAAAATGTGTAGTGTTTTGATTTTGTCTTTGACTGGGTCACTTTAGTAAAATGCCTCCATATTCCTCTATCCTTCCACCATTCTTCTCCTCTCACTTGTACACTTTCTGTTATCTGCTCCTCTCATATATTTTTTGGCCTCCCTTGCGGTCTTGCTCCTACATACTTCATCTCCATCATCCTCTTTGGCATCCTCTCCTTTTCCATCCTCATTACACGACCATACCGCCTCAGTATCGGTGATGATTATGTTTATAAAACCTAATCACCATGTGAATGATGTACCCCGCTGAATTTTGTTCCACTTTAGCATCAGTGATCCCTTCCAGAGATATTTTCTGAATGAAGTCATCTACATTAAGTGAGCCCCACGTGTAGTTCTCTGGCTTGATTCGTAACAGGTCGTCTGCTGACCTTAGGCGTTTCTTGCCTGTGATACTTGGCAGGGCCTAAAAACAAATGAAATGTTTGGTTAAGAAACACATTCCCAGTACAAGTGAAGTTTTATTCTATGAACCATCGATTTTTGTTAAAATATGATCAAATGTGCAGGGATGGGCCAAGGTTCGAAATATCAAAGTCAAAGGTAAAATTTAATTTGATTCGATTTTGACACTGACCAAAACCCTTCGCATCTTGGAACTTTTCGTATGAAGAGAAAAACTTTCATATATTACGAACATATTTGAAATATCTCACTAATTATGACATATTTCAAAATATAATAATTTTGTGGAAAGATCCACCAGTACTAATGCACAATTGTTCAGGGGGTGCCTGAATGTACTAATCGTACAGCGTACATCCTTTCCTACCTAACTTAAGACTAGCTAAACAAACCCTGGTGGCTGTTGGGATTAATTCTTTTGGGAAAATTACTTGATGGTACCAGCCGAGAATCAAACCTAGAATCATAACATCTATGCTACTGACAGAATATTTACCTGAATACTGTACTTGTTGTCGGCGACTTTAAGTTCACCGGTGACTGTAGCCAATGATAGTCCAGCTCTCACTTCGATGGGACTCAGCTTTTCAGTGAGTGAAGTGCTGATTCCAGCTGGGGTCAGCTTCCTTTTCAAAGGTAAGGAATGGACCTCATCACGCTTGTAAGGTATTGTGGGACGGTCCTGAATGATGAAAAATAATAATTATTATAATAAAAATTGATATTTCTACTTTATCATCATCATTATCAACATCATCTGACGTTTAAACCTCTGCAGGTCGTCTGGCACATTCTCTTCCATTCCAATCAATCTCTCCAAACTTCTCCCTTAGCCACACATCTTAGTCCACTCCTATATCCTCTGCGTCCTTCTACGCTTGGTCCATCCATCTTGTCTGATAGCCTTCTCTTTGCTCTGTAAGGTTTTCTTAGGCATTCTGTCCCACTCCATTTTCATCACATGACCTAACCACAGCAACCTTTTTCCCTTCAGTGTTTCTTCTAATGATATAACTTGTAAACTATCCCTAATTATTTTGTTCCTTAGCTTGTTTCTTCTTGTAACATTCTCAATGCTGCTTGCCTAGCCAAAACAAGCTCCCAAGTCGAGACAGAATTTTATTTATTTAGCAAGTTTCTGAGTTTTAGCAGCGAAATAATAATATAATAATGGGGGGAAAAAAATTAAGTACATATTACAAAAAATGTATCTTGAAGGAGATTTTTAAGGGTGTATTTATTAAATAGTCTATAAAAATTTTGTTCAAAGATTATGGAATTTAAATGAGTATGTTTTGTTTACTTTTCCTCCTGATATCTTTTTAAATTTCTGCTTTGTACTATGCCCCCCTGTTCATTAATTGCCTTTCCAAGAGGTCATATGAATTACAAATTAATATTCATAAGAAAACTTGAAGTAATTGATTTGTATGTTGTGATAATAACTTGATTTATAATATTAGAATGAAATATTACATAGAGTTTTAAGACCCCGGTGCTACGAGACAGCTCCTTTTCAGATTTTGTTTTCATGAGATACGAAACAGTTTATAAAAATAGCTAGTGTGAATGGACTTATGAAAAAAAAAAGTTATTTATGTGTTGTTATAGGTATGTTCACAATAGTTATTTTAAAAACAATTTATTGAATCTCCTGAAAAAGACAAAAAAAATAATAGGGAAAATGGAGCTGTCACATTACTGTCATCAATTGTGCAATAAAATATTTTCTAAATAATTTTAGTGTATAAAGTTATATAAATACATAAACAATATAATATTTTTTCAAGCATAAACATTTAACAAAATATATTAATTACTATTCAAACTTTGATTCAGCTTCGAGACTATTTCATATATTTGATTAGAGTTCAATTCGAATTGAAAAAATAGACTTAGCACATTTACATCTATTTAGATATATTTTTAAATAGACATAATACATTTTTAGTGTATTTTTCACACAGTTTTGGTGGTAGGATAAAATTAGGTTAGAGGTTTTGGGTTTGAGTGGCCTGTTATAGATTCTTAGTGTAAATTGTGGCATGCCAGAAAATAACATTAAGAGTCGTCTTGAAGTGTAGAGAAGTTTTGTATAGGGTGTACTTTGTACCCATTGTCACATATGCAGCAGAAACATGGATATTGAATGTAAGAGGGAAAGTGGAAGTCCATGGGAATGAAGTTTGTGAGGAGCATGTTAACTGTCACAAAGAGAAACAAGATTAGGAATGAAGTTATCCGGGAAAGAGTGGGGGTACTGAGAGTACATGAGATAGTAGAGGAAACCATACTGAGATGGTATGGGCATGTAATGAGGATGGAAAAAGAGAGGATGTCAAAGAAAATGTTGGAAATGAGGTGTGGGGGAAAAAGACTGCAGGGGAAGCCAAGAAAGAGATGGGAGAAACAGATAATAGAAAATGTTCAAGTGAGAGTAGAATAATGGAATAAATTAAAGGAGTGGGGGAAGAATAAAGCAAAATGAAGGCATTTTACTAAATTGACCCAACCACAGGTTGGAAACAGATAATGATGATGATGATTATTATTATTAGCAACTTTCCTAACATTGGGAGAAGGATGAGAATTATGAAGTTTTAAATGCGTTTATTAGCCTGGAGAGAGGGAGGTAAATCAGAACATTAAAAATACCGTCTCCAATGCACATTGCAAGAATTTTAACCCCGGCCTTTTAGGACAGAGTCAAGGATACTAATATCAGATTTCTCTGTTAAATATTTCCTTTTGAACATATATTTTATTATTTTATACCAGGTCCCAGTATTCCTTTGTTGGGGTGTAAAAAGTTCACTTTTTAAATTCAAAGTGAACTAAAATATAATATATGAAATATTTTATAAGCCAAATCAAAAGTGAAATAAGTAAAAAAAAAGTTTTATGCTTGAAAAACGTACAAACATTATATAACTATATTAACTGGAATCACTTTGCAAAGGTTTTATTGTGTTTTTTTAAATAAATTAATAAATCGAGCCACAACATTCAATTTATTTACTTCGGATTTTTTATTAATGAATATTAATTCGTAATGTACATAATAGCTCAAAATGGCAGTAATTTAACATAAATTGAGTATTTTAGCTGTTAATATTTGAATGTCGAAGCTTAGTAATTATCGAAGCTGGAATTTTTTTTTAAAGAAAGCCAAAATTTTGAAGCTTTGCACACCCCTAAAAAATTTATATGCATTTGAAAATATTATTTTGATCACTAGATCAATCATCAACTGTTCTATTACTTACCGTATCTATGACCAGATCCGTCCTGGCAGGATCTATGATTGGAGGGTGCAAATAGGACTCGGGTAGGACCAAAGTCCCAGGTTTCAGATCTCGGATGAGCTTGTTGGCTTGCGTAAAGTTGAGACTGGTGTCTATGGGGCAGTGGACCACTTTCATCTGCAAGGGCTGAAAAGGGGCCAGAGCTTCTACATGTATGAAGTCTGGCTCTAGAACCAAATGAATCATTAGGTTAAAAACAGAACACTAGGTCATCATCATCATCATCATCATCAACAGTTTCCAGCCTGTGGCCAGGTTAGTATAGTAAAATGTCTCCATCTTCCTCTATCCTTCCACCATTCTTTCGCCTTTAATCACTTCCATTCTTCTCCTCTCATGCGCACACTTTCTGTTATCTGCTTGTGTCTCTTTCTTTGTCTTACATACTTCATATCCATCCTTCTCTTTGGTATTCTCTCCTTCTAATGCTTCATTACATGTCCATACCACCTCAACCTTGCCTCCTCTAATATTTCATATATTCCCTGTACTCCCACTCTTTCCCAGATAACATCATTACTGATCCTGTTTCTCCTTGTGATATTTAATACATCTATTTGTTATATATTTAATTATTTTACTCTCAAATTACTTTATCCTCACCTGTAATTATGACTGTGTTAAGGGGGCTGGACCCCCACATTTCCATAAAAAGAATCACATCCCCAAACCTTAAGCTTGGGTGACTGCAGAAGACTACACAGGGCTGAAAATAAAATTTTAAAAAAGTCCTTCATAACTATTGATACTAGGGATGGGACTAGTGGTGTGCAAAGCTTCGACTTGGCCTCAAAACCAATATCAACATCAAATTCACTTAAAAAAAAAATTGTATTCAACATTCATATGAAAAAACCCGAAATAATTGATTTGCATGTTGCGATAAGTTGATTTATCCGATTAGAATGAAATATTACAAACAATAGTGCAATAACAAATTTTATAAATGATTTTAGTGTATAAAGTTTTTTTTTTAGCATAATTTTTTACTACCCGTTTTGGTTATACGCTTAAGTACTAATTATGTTAATGGGTTAGGAATTTGGAAAGTTGAATTTAGAGGAAGTGAGCCCGCATTTGCATGGAGGGAGAGTGGAAAAACATTCAGTAAAAACCAACATAAGCTCACCTGGCCGAGATACAAATCTCAATCTCCCTGTCCTTGGCAGTCTAGCTGAATATTAATTTTTAATATATATAGCAGCTCAGAATGACAATAGTTAACTAAAAATTGAGTGTTTTAGCTGTCAATATTTTTATTGGTGAAACTTTGTAATTGTGGAAGCCGAAAACAATTTTTGGAGCAGAGTCAAAGCTGATATTTGATCTTAAGCTAATTCGATGTTTCGAAGCTTCGCACACATCCAGAGAGAACGCTTCATAGTTTGGTGACCCACCTGTCTATAGTCTGTGCTGAAGCCATCTGAATATATGTGTTTGAAGTGTTTCAGGCGTCCTGTGCGACTCAGGAAAGCGTGGGGGAAAGGTTCCTCTGGCAAATACACTTTGTTCTGCTTTGCTGTAGACAACCTGTAAAATAATACAAACTCTTTCTCACTGTCATTATATATCTCCACAAGGAAAACCTCTTTTCACTTTATGAGGTAATTATATTATATTTGGAAGAAGGTATAGGAAAGGTGGATAGAAACATATAAAAGGGGGACATATTGTGTTTGTCCCCCTTTTATATGTTTCAATCTACCTTTCCTATACCTTCTTCCAAATATAATACAATTTCACTGTCATTATAGTATTAAAACTTAAGTAAGGCTGTGCAAAATTTCAAAACTACAAATTCAAACCTGAATCTTGTTAATATTCAAATTCATACTATGTTTAGATCCACCTTTCCTGAGCCTTCTTCCAAATATTACAAATTTTAATAGCTTACATTGCTGCCATTGGACAAAGAGGTAATGGCTACCTCTTAGAGAAAATATTATGTTACAGTCTAATCTCTCGACCTAGGTTTCATTATATTGGAACTCACCTGGAGGGAGTGTGAAACGCACAATACAACTCCCTAAAAAAGAAAACCAAAAAACACAAAAGGGAGAAAAAGTGTCTTATTTTTCTTTACAAATTAATTTTTTTCTCCCTTTTGGGTTTCCTCTCTTAGGAAATTGAGTCGAGCGTTCCACAATCCCTCCTGATAAGTTCCAATTTAATGAAACCTAGGTCAAGGAATTTGATGGTAATGATTGATTTTCTCCAAGACGCAGCCATTACTTCTTCGTCCAGTGGCAGCAATGTAAAGTGTAAACTGTGTTCTTCTTTTCATTATAAAAGCCATATTGTGTTAATTCCTTTTATATGTTCTTATCCATCTCTTCCAAATATAAACCCACAATATAAAGATTTGATAACATAAACACAATGTAAATTGTAATATTTGTGTTGTGTTTAAATTTTGCAGGCCTAAGTCGTTTTTATTTATCCAAGTGAGGCTTCATTTCTATTTCATAATAACTACAGCTAAAACCAAGGTATATAGATATGGACGTAGTGATCAGTTTACTTCAAGAGCCAACAAATATAACTTTGTCCATGAACAAAAGAAGTGTGTACTGTGTTCCTCTTTGCATTGTGAATGTTATTTTATGCAGGCCATCCTTTTTGCTCCTTTTCCACTGCCTTATCTTCTTTCATGGAGGTAAAGATTTACCTCAAAAGTATAGTTGGGTCAAATTCACTATTTTACAAATTCCAGTCTTCATTTTACCAATGGACCCCCACCCTCAAATTCAAATCTTGGAAAGAATGATGAAACATAATGTCTGGTTAATTTGTTTATATAATTATGTTGGACTAATAAACAGTAGAATAATTATTAAGAGCTATTAAACAAATACCGGTTCTTAAAATTTGAACAAAAAAATTATCTTAAGAATTTGATTGAATCTTAAATCCTTGTACCTCAAAGATTCTTACGGAGTTTTTTTTATCACCGCATTTTACTACCTGTTCAGATTATATCTATATATGATAATTATTCTAATGCGATAGGGATGAATAAGAAAGCATTTTAGAGGTAATATATTCGCATGGAAGGAGAGTGGGAAACCATTTAGGTAAAATTATCCTAAGTAGTCCCAACTGATATTTGAATATACTTGTCTTCAGTAAGCCAATCTAACACAAGGGGATGCCTTAAACCATTCAACCACCGATGCAAATCTTAAAGAGTTGAGCTTCTGAGGGTCTCATACTTATTAAAAGTAAAAAAAATGAAGATGAATTTCAAAACCAAACTAATATTCGGTAAACCAAGTTGTTGGAGAACCCTAACTCACCACTCAGCGAAGATGTTAGAATAAGCGAGAGAGTTGTCTGCTACAGGTGATATGAAGAACATGGGGATAGTGCTCATCCCAGAGTTGTCAAGATGGCTTGAGAGACATTCAAACAAGTCATAGACCACACCAGAAGGGTAGCAAGGTAGCAGGACATTTCCACCGAGACGTAGGGTATTGGCTAGAAACAAGATAATGGTTTTACATGAAAATTTTAGTTACAATTTTTTCAGCTAAAACAAAACATAGTTTTAGTATCACCTCTTATGAATCATTCGGGTTATGCTAATGGGTTAAGGAGGAGTAAGAGTGAATGCATATGAGCTATAAATATTAATAATTTATAATAATTCTTTAAAAACTAGCCCAAAGTTATTCAATAGCTAATATTTTGTTCATGTGTTTTTTTCTTTTACATGAAAAGCAGTTAACAAATATTACTATTATATTTTAAATGATATATTTAAACCAAACATTTGTGATGAATAGCAAAATATATATTTAAACCCATAAAAATTTAGTAAAGTTACCATTTAACATTTATAAAATATGTAATTAGGGCAAAAAATTATTTGAGCAGTCTAGTAGTAGTGGTGAATATTTGTTGGTACCGTCTCCCCTTAAATTTACCCTTTCATTCTTTACAATTTCTCTTTCTCTTTTCTATCTATATAAGCAAAACCTCTTTTCGCTTTATGAGGTAATTGTATTATATATTTTTTTTCTCTTTTCTGTTACACATAAAGGGTTGACCTTGATAATTACCCTCTACCAAGCAATAATACAAAGGACTATGTTGTCCGCTACCATAATTAAAACTCGTGAGTCACCACTACCCGACTTCTTAAACATTTCAAAAGATCGGCGAAAATAATCAGGCTTATGCCACCATCATCCAATGATCAATGATCGGATCGACATCGGCCCAAGGCTATTAGAAAGTCATTTTTAAATACTTAAATGAGTCACTAAGCGAGTTTTCGCAATTGACTTGATTATGTCTTGGTATCGAGTGTTTTTGACCAAGTGGTTCTGACCAAGGGGGAGTGCTAGAATGACTGAATTGTTTTTGTAAACAAAAATGGTGGATGGGATAGAGTAGCTCTAACAGCTGGTAGGTTAATTTATGTAAACCTATATAAACTACAAATCGATAGAAAATGAACTATTTAATTATAAATCTTAGTAAGAGTGGTGCTTATTTTGACTAGTCCTAATATTTACAAAACATATCAAGCTAGACATATATTCCCAAAAATAACCTACAAAAAGCATTAAGTACGTATTCAAGAGGCTAGGTCATATGATAATACACACTTTCTTTTATCTATAACTAAACAGTTTGTTAGTAAATACCTTCTTACTGTATTTTTTTTTTTTAGATATTGATCATTGTTAATTTTGATTTACAAACTGTGTAACTTAAAATTCATTGATCACAAAGTAATACTTGTTTAAAAATAACATGAGGAGTAAAGTGAAATGTGTGGAGTGTTTGAAATTGGCGCACAGATTCTCATAATCATACTATTTAGTCTGGTCAAGGAAAGCGTTACCAAACCGAGCTCTGGTATTGGCTCTGTCATAATTTTGTTAACATTGATACCAAGTTCACCGTGAAAATACGCTTAATGTATTTTGAGTCTGATTACACATACCCACAGTCATACAGAGTTCCCCCAACATGGAATCTGGGTTGGCTGTAGGAGTCTGTGTCAGCCCGGTAAGGATAAGAACATCAGCGTTCTTCAACGCGGGCTGGTCCATTGGCCTGGAATGAAAAATATTCAGTTGAAGTGAACAATGAACAAAATTCGATGACCAACAAGCTTGTGAAATATGTTGAATTCCTGTAAAAACAATTAAAAATAAAACAATTTTTTAGGTGTAAGTTTACTGCCAGTCAAAAAAATTTCATTACATTGTATTAAAATAAAATTAATATAAGACAAGTCATAATGAATATTTTGACATTGAAACAAACAATTAGGAACATATAGTGAAACTAATATAGAAGAATTGTTCATTTTTCCAATGATCATTATGATGATATACATTATTATAGTAGAAAAAGCAATGTTGAGATGGTATTTACAATGCCGATGGAAAAGAAGATAACCTCAAGGAGGATGGCGCAGATGAAGTTTGTAGGAAAACTACCACAAAAGAGACCAAGAAAGAGATGGAAAGTGGATAAGATCAAGTGTGCGAGTGAAAGGAGAAGAAAGTAAGCAAATAAAGAAGGAATAGTGGTGGAAGGAAAGTAGATGGAGCTAGTTCACTAAACTGACCTGCCCATATGTTGGAAAGTTAATTAGGATATTGATGGCAATGATGAATTACAAATAAATTAAGAATTCAAAAATGAAATAGAGAATGATGATAGCCTGAAAATCAAAAAATCTTGGTTTTGATTAGAGTTGGGTCAAATCCGAATCTCTAATTTACCATCAAATTCTGAATCTAAAATACAAATCTAGGTAAAGTTATCAGCATTGAGTAAATATAATACTATAAGAGAAAATTAACTAAATGTTAACATTCTTTCTTATAATCTATTCATTTAACATTCACACATTTAGTTAAGTGTTAAATTACTGATCTGGGGTTTGGTTGTCAAGTTTATCCTACAATTATGATTAGGGGTATGTTAAGTCCACTCTTTCAATTCGAAGCAAACTTGAATTGAATATGTGAAATATTCTTGAAGCCGAATTGAAGTTCAAATATTTTTTGTTAGTTGTTTTATGCTTGAAAAAATATTATATTGTGGTTATTTATATAATTTTTTCCAATAAAATTAATTGGAAAATGTTTTATTCGACAATTGTTTATATTATTTTGTTTCGACGTGATAAATTAAGTTATTATCACCGCTTACAATTCAATTACTTTTGATTGTTTCCCATTTGAATATTAATTAATTTGTATGTACAAAACAACTCAGAATGGCAGTACTTGAACACAATTGAATATCATTATTTTTATTAAAGAAGCTTCGAAGCTGGAATTTTTTTCAAAGCGAAGTCAAAGCTGATGTTTGTTTCAAAGCCAAGTTGAAGTATCGAAGCGTCCCACACCCCTAATTATAATTGGTACTGAACCACTAATAAGCAGTATTAAGTAGTGCTCTAAAAAAATTTCACTTGGAAAAAAAATAAATTAGTCTTGAATCTGAAATTTTCTCAAACCTTCAAATCTTGAATAGCCTTAAGGATTAGAGGACCCAACCCCAATTTTTATATTTTAGCATGAGCCTGAGGTTAGTCTAAAGTATTCAAAACGTGTTTATTATTTATAAGATGAATGTTTCTCACCTAGGATGGGTTGTGAGGGTTGACGAGCCACTTACGTAAGCTATTTTTTCATACCCTGAGTCGATAACCCAGTTGCTTGAGCCCAAGCAATACCCAGAGCTGACAGCCATCACAGTCAGCGCACCGTACACATCCTACAAAATTAAAATCTATCACAACAAAAATAAGCCTACCTATATTTTACAAACATTCAAAGGATGACTTCTAATTCCTACAATTTTTCTTTGATTTATATTTTTACTGTGAAAAGTGTAATTATAAGCATGCATATCCATCAGATACGGTCAGCATGAGTTTGTTCCTGTCCCTCGGAAATCAAGGGAAGTGGGGAGCCCCACTCTCGGTTATTTTCCTCCCTCTATCTGGCCAGTCGGCAATCGCTGTCGGACCTCTGTAGTGTTGACCTTGGTGGTGATATAGCCTGTACCGTATATTACAGATATTCAAGACCACTCTTGTAAGTTTTACCACTTCTTCATTTTAATTCAAACCTACTTTAATGTACCTAATAATAGCCCTAAAAATTATTAAAGGTTTTTTTTTTTACTTGTTTCATGCTACAAAAAGCCTTAGAGATTTAGTTATTGTCATAAGAATTCTTTAGATTTTAATCTCTCCTACAATTGGCTAGATTGAATGGCTTATTCAATCTAGCCAATTGTAGGAGAGATTAAAAAACTTTGAGGCTATCTTATGGACAAAAAATATTTTAATAACATGTTCTACTCTTAAGAATGAGTTTAAATAAATGCTAAAATATATCTTTATCAATTGTCTTTCTTTGTTTTTTCATGGCCCACGATGACATTTATCTAGATGAATATCTGTAAGCTATACACGACCATTCATGTACCTTTTGAGGAAGCGCCTATTAGAAGGTTAACTTGCTTCAGAAGGAAGTAATCAAACTTGTGTAGTTTGTTTTGCTGGTGATGAGGAGATTGGGGTTTTAATGTTGAATAGGCAACATTAACAATTCGCTAATACTAAAGTGAAATGGTAAGATAACTAATAATGGTCCGAGAGAAAAATAGCACAATTCTGAATATTGCAGTTTTATTTGAATGTCAGCGCTTTCCTTCACTGGGATTTTAGAAGCGCATATTGAAGTATGCGATGGGGATGGGGAAGGAGAGGATGTCAAAGAAAATGATGAAGATTATCTAGGAAAGAGACCACAAGGGAGGTTGAGAAAAAGATGGGAGGAACAGACAACATAAAGTGTGAAGAGAAGAATGGAAGCAATTAAAGGAGGAAGAATGGTGAAATGATAGAGGAAGATGGAAGTATTTTACTATTAAATTGACCAGGCCACAGGCTGGAAACAGTTGATGATGATGATGATAATAATAATAATATTGAGGTATTAAAAATCATTATATCAAGATTGATTTTCGATTCTTTAGAATTCAGTAAGAATCAAGGGAGCGAATTTGAAATCCTTAAAGTTAACTAGAGAAGGGACACTTAAATACATCAAATCCTTTAGTATTTGAGAGATTTGAGAATAGTAAAACACCTCAAAAAGTATTTTCAATACAATTAGGAAGACCTTGATTTGATGTAACACATTTTAAGCAATTGGCAAAAGGAATTAGGAAGACTTAAGTAGTCGGGAAAGTAAAATAAAAAAATAAAAAAAAATTCGTATTATAATTAATTTACATTTAAAACATGTTCTTTTTGTTGTTTATAACGTAATAGATATGATATACAAATTATCATTTGTCAGTGGCAACAAGGCTTAGAAATAGTTTTTAAATTAAATATTAAATATTTTTACTTTGAAATTGAACATTTTTAAATATTAGAGGATTCGAATTTGGATTCAAGAGAAAATTTAAGATTCGGAGTCAAAATCTCTAAGGTTAACACAAAACGTTATGTGCCATTTACAATCACTAACCAACTTCTGGTTGTACCCCACCATGCGGATGTGGGAAAGACTCTTTTTAACGGCAGTCAGGTTGTAGATGTGTTTCCACGTGCGAGGTCGGTGGCAGTTACTCAGAGGTTGTGGTAGGATATGCAGAAACTCTTTCCAGCGACTAGCGAACGAGGCTCTTGGGGTCTGTTCTATATTCTCAACAAGTTCCTCTAGGAACATCCTTTGGAAACACAAATCATATTTGTTTAGCAGGACACTGAGAGCAAATGTTTTGCCAGATGTTTCTTTTTGTGACATAACTAAGTAAGATCCAGTGTAATAAGTCCTTGCCTTACATGGATTCAAAAGATGCACAAATGTGGTACTTTGACTTTCTAGTAAGCTGTCGCACAGATGATATAGTGTCATCACCATTTAGTCATATGTAACCTATTTATTAGTTTATTATAAATCTAAGAATTACAATCAATAAGAAATACTTACGCTTTACTACTCTTTAATTTTTTGTTTTGTTTTCCTATAATTATTAATTTCTATTTTTTCGTAACTATTCATCAGTATTTCTAATTATTTAGATGATTGTTTATTTTATTTTCTCATGCAATTATATGTATTTGTAAAGTACTTGTGTACCGGCACTTTTCAGTGCTGGCCTGTCATAGGTCTCACTAATGTTGACAAGAACTATAATGGAGGAAATTGAAACAGAAATTGAAATTATATCTTTATAGTTATGTACTCATAAGGATACTGAATAAAGTTTCATTTTTACAAAGTTTTCTTTTCATAAGCAGAGCTTGTTTGGATGTAATTGTTCTTTGAAACAAACATATATGTCAAAAATACTTATTATTCAAGCATCCAACATGCACAGATTCTCAACTTGTGTGAAAACCTTCGAAACAAATTAACTCTCTTAAGTTTAGGACTTCTATGTACCGGTAATTAAAGGAATATGTCGACCTTGAAGGTCTTGATGTAAAGTTCTCCCCTCAAAACCCAATGTTCAAGGGTTCAAACAGATTCAGGGTCGAGAGATTTTTACTCCGCGAATAAAATCTGTAGCACTAATTCCTTCGGAGGAAAAGTAAAGCTCGTGGTCGGATGTCAAATTGTGGAATGTAAAATAACCCTGGAAGGTATGTGAAAATACCTTTCCCGGCAAAATCTCGCTATTAGAAATTCTCATGTGCTGATAAGGTTGGTCAGTTCAGAAAGAATAAGTTAAATACCTCAAATAAATAAACAAAATAAAATATAGCATGAACCTTCCAATTTGCATGGTGGGCTCTGTTGCGTAGACCATGCCCTTGAAACCTGTCTCCTCTGTGACGAAGGGGAGGGCCAGCATGCACAGGTAGTTGGATATGAGGATCACATCCACAGACGAGAAGTCTATTATTCTAGACTGAGGGGGCTGAAACTCAGGAGTCGAATCCACAAACACTCGCCCACAGCATTCCTTTAATTCCTGAGGAGAAATATTTATAAACAATAAGACTCAAACTTTTTAAACTTTTTTTTAGCACTGTCTCTTACTACCAATTCAGGTTATAAACATATTATGTAAGACTACTAATTACACTAATAAGTTAGGGTTGAAGAATGTTGAATTTAGAAGAAATGTACCCTGAATTGAGTGGAGGGAGAGTGGAATATCATTTTGGAAAAATCACCTTCGGTATGCCCAACCGGGATTCAAACCCCTATCTCCCTGTCATCGGCAGTCTAGCCTATTGTGAAAGTGACGTCTTAGACCACGCGGCCACTGAGGCAGGTTTCAAACTTAATTAAAAGAGTAAAGTTTAAATATGAAGCAACTATATTTTCTCCAAACAATGGTAAAATCTGTTAAAATAAAAATATATAGCGCTAGTTTTTCTTACAAATGGTAAATATGTTAAAAACAAAATAGGCCTATATAGAAATATTCTTTCTTATTTTACCAGATATTCAGCATCACTCTTAGAAATAAAAATGAGATTAATGATTTGCGGAAAAGGTTTCATTGGTGTCCAGCTTAGTGGAGATGAAGGAGAAAGGTGGCTGTATCTGACAGCTATAAAAGTAACTAGTTAATTATTGTTTCATAAAGTCATAGGTCAAAACATGTTCAACGACCATTCCTTACGACAAATTTTTCCATGAAACTTTAATTGAATTTGCTAAAATAAAAATTACACTTACTAAGTCAGTCTATGTGGATGAAACTGTTTATTTTATTTATATGTTTAATGTAACCAAATATATATATCTTGTGATTTGTTTATTATCAATATAGAGAAATATAGCAATGAGGACTAATAATTTTTTTTTAGCACCACGTCTTACTATCCATTCGGGTTATACATTTAAGTATGATACTAATTACTCTAATAGGTTAGAGATTGGGAAGGTTGAATGTAGAGGAATGAGCCCACATTTGCGTGGAGGGAGGATGGAAAACCATTTAGGAAAAACCACCCCCAGTTAACCTGATGGAGATTCAAAACTCGATCTTCCAATCCTCAGCAGTCTGGCTCAACACGAAATCAGCACATTAGCCAGCTATGCCACCGAGGTGAGTGTGGACTTATCAATATGATATGGTTTATCAACTCACGTTTTAGAACTGAAATGTTAGTTATTGAAGCTCTTGTTTTAGTTGAAGCTTTGTCTTAATTTAAGTTAGTAAATTTTGAGTTTTCCCATATATACATGATGGAATTTTGTGAAATGGCCTTGTGGCTTTAGGTACTTGTAAACTAGATCTATAATGTTTTATTACTCACTCTTTCCAACTGAGAGTCTGAAAAGTCCCGGGGCATCCATCCTGGCAGACTGTCGAGTCTCGTGCTGGGGACAAGAGGCATGGGAAGAAAGTTGAGCACTGTCTGTGCGGTCAAGCCACAATCCAGCATGAAAGTGATGCCCTTGAACTGTAGGATGCTGCATGGCTTGTTAGGGTCTCCACTGAGGCAATACTGGACATAAGTACCATAATGAAAGTATGTCATTTAGAATATAACATACAATGTTAAGCATACATATATACATTAGTCATTCATAAAATTTATGTTGGACTATAATAGAGCACTGTGTGTGTTTTAGGATAAATGAAATAATTTAATTATTTGTTTTAAGTGAATAAAATAAGCCTAGTACTCAAGATGATTACAAGCTATTTTAAAGTGTGAGACGAATTATTCAAGCAGGTCCATGTGACATCCCCATGAGTTTACTACGAAAGTTTCGGCCTACTACGGCTTTCATCAATAGTTATGATTAAAAAACCTAAAAATAGGCAAAAGAGGAGAGTATTTAGACCTTTTGTTGATAACTACTTCTTCTCGTGGACATTTTTAAAGCCTATTAAATCCATGCAAAAAAAAAGTGGGTTTCTATTTGTTTGTTATTATTCTGTCAATCAGAATGCTAGTTTTGGGCCACCTGGAATTTTTCAAATGCTAAACAATTAAAACTTACAAATTTCATATTGATGTAAGTCTATTTTTCAGAAAAGTTGTATCGTGATGCTTTGTTTATCCATGGATCATATTAATCACTAGTATGTGTAGTATATATTTATATTTTATTTCCATGCTGAAGAAGTTTACATTTTGGAAACGTCCATTTTGTTTATTTTATAAGAATCTGAAGTCTGAACTGAATTCAGAAATTTTACCTTTGTTTTTCTTCACCTTGATAGTCATATTTATTAAAATAATATAAACGTATGCCTAGTTAAATAATATTTCTCCATTTTTAAATACTGATAATATTTATAAAAGTTTGTAATTGTACGGTACCTTTTCAGTTATTTATTGGCTAAATTGATATGTTGGCTACACTTTAAGAAACAAAGCTATGGCGAATCTCTCTTAAATTTAACCCAACTTGCGTAGTAAACACGTGTAACTTTAAAGTTTAAAATAATTTAGTCACATAACTTACCAAAAAAGCAACAACTAAAATTGAGAAATGGGGCAGAGAAAAAAGAAGGTATGTATCTATGAAAATTTCAAAATGTAATAAAAAAATGTGTTTTACTGATTGTTTAGTGTCCTGGAAGGGATATGTCTAATAAACCAATACATTTCTGTTTTAATTTTGCAGTATCAATCAGGAGAAGGTTCCAAGTATGTGACAAGGCAAGCAGCCCTTAGAATGCTACAGTTGACATTGAAGAACTTTAGGAGTCTTTGTATTCTGAAGGGTATTTACCCCAGGGAGCCCCATAACAGGAAAAAGGCTCAGAGGGGTACACCTGGTATAAAAATACTTTATAATAAAAAGGACATCCAATTCTTATTGCATGAGCCTATTATATGGAAACTGAGGGACATTAAGGTGAGTTGTTTACATGCCTATTTGACTAGATTTTAATTTATTTAAAAAGGTTGTAATCTGAATGGTTAGAAAGACACGATATTTTTTTAAATTTAAAGCTACATTCAAATTGTCCACACAATTAGGCTTGGCTCTCTTTTTTTTTCCACAATGACTGCATCAATAGGCCTATACATTAGCTGGGGATGGTAGACCCTACTCATCATTAGGCCTGGAGCATATTATAAGATTTTTCTTTTCTTACCAAAATATCAATAGGTTATTAAAAATATATTTGTACAGACAAATTACTACAGAATAAATCCTATATATTATTTCTGTTGTCAACATCCCTTTTTCTCAACTAATACAAAGCCTACAGCGATGAATATGGTATCGAATAGGATTTTTTATATCACAGCATACTCAGTTTATGTTAAAATACATTGTTTAAAATTTAAGTTAAAAGAAAAATCTATGATCATGCATTTATAAATTTGTTAGGTTGGGTAATATTAACAGCTTGTCAAAGACAGGCTTAAAAACTTGTTGATATTAAATACTATAATAATCTAATTTTAATACACAAAAAAAACTCTTCATAAATGAGATATTCAAAGCCAGTCATGTTCTTTTAAATAATCTGGAACGCACCAATCTGTCCACATAAGCTATGCTCTAAAATTAATTTAGATCCTAAAACTATGATTGTTATGAACAAATTGATACGGAAAAATGAATATAGTTTATTTTTAATACAGGAAAATCACAATACAGAGAACATTAAACTCTATTTCCTCTCACATCTTCAAATGTAATACAATTTACCACTTTTACAGTAAAAGTCTTAATCTTGTTTTCAAAAGTCTCTAAGCAACGCAAGACAATGTTTTTCAATGCCAACTCAAGTTCTGTTTCTAACATCCTCCCACCGTTGAGGATGGATATCTTCGACTAATCGGTATATCATGAGGTGACTCTTCTGCTAGAACGGTTGGTCTTTGGAGGTTGTACTTCATTTCTAGAAGGATCTTCTGAAGAAGCTACTCTCTTCTCCTCGAACGAAGTCCTCACGGTTTCACATCTATCATCAGGAACTTCTAGTGGGTAAAGTCATTGTATGGGTCTCATAATTACACCTTTAGAAGTCACAACTCTTTTGAGCCTTGTTATGCTATCGGATCCAGGAAACAACTTCACAATTTTTCCCAGGGGGCATTCCATTCTTTTGGAACTGTCTGATCCAACTAAGACTTTATCGCCGATCTTGAACACAGTAGAGGACTTCTTGTTCCGTTTACCAAGTGCCAAAAGTATCAGATACTCTTGCTGAAATCTCTTCTTTAATTCATTTCTTAGATTGAGCAGATGACGTTTCATCCGTTCAGACTTTTAGAATCCATAGCATCACATTTTGGAACTCCATTTTTCTTTATTTCTTGTAGAAAACAAGCATTGGTGAAAGGACTTAAATCGTCACAATCTTCTGCCAGGTATGTCAGTGACCTAGCGTTAATGGCAGCTTCTATACTGCAGAGAAGAATAAGCATTTCTTGGAAAGTTAGACAAGCCTTGCCTAAAACTCTCTTCAAAAGTTTTGTTACTCTTAATAACCTTTCCCAGAAGCCTCCCCAACATGAGGCACTAGGGGGGTTAAATTTCCAAGTGATACACTCAACTGAGCTATGTTTAAAAATCTTTTCCCAATCAAGTGTTTGAAAAGCCTTATTGGCACTGGTGAAGTTGGTGCCATTGTCAGAGTAAATAACAGGACGACTCCCTCTTCGAGCTACAAAATGCTGGAAAACTTGAAGGAAAGCTTCGGTGGAGAGAGAAGTAATCAATTCCAGATGTACTGCGCGATAGACAGCACAAGTGAAAACTACAACCCATGCTTTACACTCATCTCTCAGAAACAGAGGACCCGACAAGTCAATCCCTATTACTTCAAACACAGATGCCTCTCTTATGCAGTTGGGGGCTAAAAGGAGCTTGAGCTACCTCAGCATGTTTTCCCTCATTCCTCCAGCATCTGACACAATGACTTATAACTTTTCTTACAGTTCTCCTTCCACCAATAATCCAGAAACGCTGTCTTAGGTAATTAAGAAGAAGTTGTACTCTGATGTGATTTTGTTTCACGTGCTCTTCCATGATGAGAAGGGAAACAACTACATGGTGTGCTGGGAGAATCATAGGGAATCTGAACAGCTTCAAATATTCTCTAAGGAGTAGTCTTGTTTTAAATCCAAGGACACCGTCTTCCACTAAAGGATTTAGTTAGGATAAACGTTTATCAGATGATACATGGAAAAAATTCTTTATAAATGAAACTAATGAGTCGAATTTCAGCCTTCTTTAGCTCACTAGCTTTCAGGTTTTCTTGTGAAATCTTCTCTTGTCTTAGACAATTCTTCCAGAAACGAATGATTCATGCAATTAGATGAACTATTCTTCGATAACTGGAAAAATATGTTGCATACCACAGTGAAGCTTTGTCGACTACAGTAAAAAAAATCACTGGAGTTTTCTTTATCTCCTTAGATATGTTTTATTTGTCATACACAGGTTCTGCTCGAGGCCAACAGTTTGGTGATTCGTGTAACCAGTTAGGGCCCTCCCACCATCGGGAATTCACCAGTTGTGAAACAGAACATTCACATTATGGCAAATCAGCTGGGTTCATTGAACCTGGAATATGTCTCTAATGACTGGGATCGGTCACTTGATTTCTTACAAAAACAGACCAGTTATCATTCCTACAAATCCATTGGAAAGAATCTGACCATGAAAATAACATCAAGAACCTTCAAACAGGTAGATTCCAGCACACCTTTTAGCACCCTCGCACCAAATGTAGCTGCTAACATTTCTAATCTATGGATAGTTATTTCTTTGAGGGGGGCTATGCGCGATCTTGCTTCACATAACTGCACACTTGTGTGATGATCACTGGATTCACATCTATCGAAAACAACTGCCGCATAAGCCTGTTGACTGGCCTCACAGAAGACATGAATTTGTACATGATCACCTTCCAAACCACTGAGGAATCTTCATTTCCACCAGTAGGAGCAGATCCTTACCTCCTTTACCCAGGTGAGAAACTCGGCTTTGGATTTTTCATCTACCACTGTATCCCATCCAATGTGAGTCTTTCATGTCCTCTGAATCAACAGTTTTGCACAAAAAGTAATGGGACCTGTCACTCCCACAGGATCGAAAATTCTTTGCACGAGAGACAAAATTTTCGTTTTTGTCACTTATACCACATTATACCTATTCAACCAGTCCACATTCAGAAGCAACATACCATCGTTTACTAAAATGACCCAGCCACAGACTGGCAACAGTTCATAATGATGATAAGTAAACATGAAGAAATTTGTATAGTGGTAGAGTGAGGGGGAGAGAGAGAAAGAGAGATAGAATATACCACTATACAGATTTCTTCATGTTTACTTATCATCTAAATATATGTGGGTCATTCTTGTGAAACAGGCAAATTTAACTTTTAAAATTGGTGGCAAATAAATGTCAAATTTATCAACATTGAAAATTATATTTAACTTGTATACGTTCTAGAAAGCATAATCAACATACCAGCAGTATATTTATTTTGTTAGTTCATATAAAAAATAATAATTTCAAAACAACATGCCAGGACAATGATGCAAGTATCAAAAAGTCAAATTATATACTTGTATATTAATGTTTACTAGGACAGGTTTTATGTATTTATGTTATTTTTATGTTGACACATTATCTTTAAGTTAGAATGACCAATTTGAATTACTTTTAAAACTAATTAGAGAAGCCTAAGGCTAATCACAAAGAGGAAAGTCCTTAGAAACATTGGGATGCACGGTTGCCACATAGTTCAGGGGGATCAATTCCTCTCACAACACCCTTATACAAATAGCTTAGAATGTATTTCTGATTTGGCCATTTAAATGTTTTCTCAGTAGCAGGGACCATTACATTCACTTCACAAGTCTTTGTATTGGCTGGCATTACTTCACCAGGATATAGTAGTTTGTTGTAATCGGTGACCTGGTGGTCTAGGGGTAAGGTGTCGGACTTCTGTGCTGGCGGCCGGGGTTCAATCCTCGGTCCGGGCACAAATTTATCTGATTACCAAACCCTTCCTTCACCTCTGACAAGACATATTGTGAATGGGAGGAATGCCAGGCCTCCACCGTGGTTCGAATTCCACGTTAAACTGTAGGTCCTTCATTTCATCTCACAATCACCCCACTATTACACATTAGCATAAGTGCGTACAACCCGAACGGGTAGTAAGACGCGGTGCTAATAATAGTTTGTTGTAACAGACAACCACCCAGTCTCCACTTTGTAGGCCTAGGTTTGAAATAATTCCTGAACCTAAAAACAATGACAGTATTAATCAACTATTTTTTTAAAGATAAAACACAATCATTACACAAAAAACTCAAAACGATAAAAATATATTTATTCTTTTACAAAATCACACATACCTCGAGTTTCATCTGATGAACTTGTAATGGTATTTATCTTTTGTTTCTTTTACTTTGAGTGAGCCCAAATCATAGCCATGATTACATTCTTCACTCACAGGGCAATCACGCCTAAGTGATCTGAAGAAAATAATATTTGGTTCTTCTTTGTAGTTGTGGATGACTTGATGAACTTTCATTGTACCTTTAAAAGGTCGTGGTATTCCCTCAGACAGATAAACTTCATTGATTGCATCAATCTCACTTGAAGTTACTTCAAAGAGGAATACTCCATTGCATTCTCGTTTCAAGGCAAGTAAAAAGATCTTCAAATGTTGCAAGATCTTTTCCTTCAGCAACAACACAATCAGCTGTTCTTTTGAATAACCCCCCACCCCACCTCCCTATTCCATCAGGGGCACCTTTTCCATCATGTCCTGCTTCTGAAAAGTTCCAATTGCTCAATTCTAGATCTCTACAAACTGTTGGCAACACTTTTGCCAATAAGAAAAAAGTTAGTTTTTTTACGGTATTGGGTTGCTGGAGTCACTAAAAAAGTAAACTTCATTAATGGTTTTATGTTCATTACTTTTTCTAGAATAGGACTCAAATGTGCCCAAATTGATACTGGATCATGTCTCAAAGATTTTGATAAAGAACAAAATGCTGTTGGTGTGGTATTATCAAGATTCAAGTAATAAACTCCTGTATGTAGTGAAACCTGTGTTCTAGAGGTACCAAAATGTTTACCTTGAGCTTTGTTATAATATTTGCAGTTGTAGTTTTCACTAAAATCAATGTGAAACAGGACAGCATTCTCTGCAAGGTTATCCTTTATTTCACGCAGTTTATGCAGTTGATGTTTATCGTGGCTGAATGGATCATATATTTTGGAATGGACAGCTCAAAATCGGCTACCATTCCACCAACAGTTGTTTGTATTTCTTCTTTTGTTATAATATTAACAACAATTGGTTTTCCTTTTACTTCTCTTTTCTCCTTCTTGGTAATCCATTTTTTATAACTTATATTTTCGTTGCTATCAAATTGATTGTATATTACCAGATTAGATTTACAGACATCACATTTACGAAGTAGGCAATTTTCTTTTCCTTCATAATTACAAGTCATTTCTTTCATAGTATCTTGGGTGGATTGGGAGTTAAAGACTTTCAACAAATGCAACTTTTCAAATAGAAGGTTCATGTTCTCGTGTGTAACACATAAACATGTCTCTTTTATTTACATTAGGATGCACAACCCAGAATGGTCGGTATTTACAACAGGTTGCATAGCTAATTTTATAGGGGCATTCTGACAGAAATTTGGCATGCAGAGTTTTCAGAGACTCGTTTGAAAGCTGTTTTTGTTTCTTTATCTTGCCTTTTGTTATACAGTCTTTTTTTCCTGGACAAAGGTGACTGTTTTCTTCTTTTTCTAAGAAAGATGGGATGGTTTCTTCAAGCTTTATGCTCTCACTTTTGATTTTTCTCTCATAAATTAAATCATATCTCTTATAATTAATTATCAACAAAACATTTATATTTTAAAAAAGGTTTGCTTTCCTTCAAAAATCTATACTTTTTAATAATTTTACCTGAAATAATTTTTGTGTACATTTGTTTTGACTTGTTGTTTTTTTGCTGTGCATAGCTCCTTTTCAATTGTCAGATACAACCTCCCCAAAAATCAACCTTCTCCTTACTACATTGGACACCTTCCTTCCTTTTAAAAGCCTACGTACTTTTGTACGTGGTGTTGACTTCTTACTTACATTTTTTCTTAGCCATTTTGATTGTAAACTCCAATTCCAGTTAAAAGACTAAAAAGAAAATTATTACTTTAGTAAAAAAAAATTGCATAATAAATGATTAAGCTTACATTTGCATAGAAAAAATAAATAGTTTACTTCTTCTTTGGCTACCAGACATAATTTGTATTATTATTATTAACACATCATACTACCTTTTCAGGTTATACGCACTTACCCTAATTTGTAATAGTAGGGTGATTGTGAGATGAAATGGAGGACCTACACTTTAACGTGGAATCCGAACCACAGTGGAGGCCTGGCATTCCACAAATTCACAAGTTGTGATTAATACACGTCTTGTCAGAGGTGAAAGAAGGGTTTGGCAATCAGATAAATCTGTGCCGGGACCGAGGATTAGACCTCGTACCGCTAGCATGGAAATCCAATGCCTCACTGCCAGGTCACCTTGTAATAACCTCAAGTCTAACTTTTAGTTTTGATTGAATTTTAACACACACCTGCTTAATTTGAAAAATAATGGATAGTTAGTAGGCCTGAGTTATGGTTATATATATGGTTTCTGAGTTGTTTTTTTGTAGAATCATTAGAGCCAATATGTCTTCACAACATTCATAATAGATGTATAGTAATCTAGTATTATTTTGGTAGTAAGAACAGTAGATGTTATTACTAAAGTTATTAAAACAATTTTAATATATTATTCATGCATCAAGTCAACGTATCTGCAGCTTTCACTTTTGATAGATATTATCAATACCTATATAATAAAACAAATAATATAGTAAAATGTTATCAATGTTGGCTGCAAAGAAATAAGTTTGAATTTTCTTTACTGTTTTTTCAACCAAAATCAAAGTATAGCTGAGCTTGACATGCTTGAAAACCTTAGTCTTTTACTAACTGTTGGCTAATAGTCTTACACCCTGGCTCAATTGGTAGCGTGTTATTCTACTTAATTAAGCGTTCCGGGTTCGATTTATGACATAAACGAAAAGTTTATCATTGGGTAAATGTGGGTTTTCCCTTTCAGAGTGATGAATTTAATGGCTGGAGGGCTGGGTGCTGTGTCTGTTCTAGATTTAAGTTATTCTATAGCCTAAGTCTTGTTCTGATATAATCAATCAGTTCTGAGAGTACATGTTAAATATCGTGGATAAATTAAAAAAAAAGTAGACTAGTACTTATAAACAAATTCATGCCAATAGGATCCTCTTTAATTGTTAATAAATTATTTTAAATCAAATGCACATTCCAGCTCATTACTTCATATTTACATTGTTAATATTAATTTTATTCCTCACAGATATTTGCAAGGAAATCTAGCCGTGCTAGAGCGCTGAGAGACTTTAAAGCTTTGAGGCGTTACATAGACAACCATCCTGTACTGACATTAGACCACATCGTCAAGGAACGCTACCCTACATTCATCGATGCCATCCGTGACTTGGACGATTGCCTCACTTTATGTTTCTTGTTCTCGTCCTTCCCTTCGCTCAAGCATGTCCCAAGAGACCAATCCGCTTTGTGCAGGAGACTCACTGTTGAGTTTATGCATGCAGTCATCGTTTCAAAGGCTCTAAGGAAAGTGTTTGTCTCCATCAAGGGGTACTACTTCCAAGCGGAGATCAAAGGGCAGACAGTGACCTGGATTGTACCTCATCACTTCTCTTTTGAAGTAGGTTAAATTTAGATTTGGATCAGATTCCCTATTTCATGAATTTGAATTTTCATTTTACCTACAATCTCATATCTCTAATTTGAATACAAATGTTGAAAAGAAAAGAAAATTAACCGAAGAGGAAATATAAAGATATAAAATGCAGCTCCTATCTAAATGCTAGAATTTTTTTGTTCTTACATTCACAATAATATGCACACATTAAGTTTAAGTGTTAAATTAATGGTCTGTTTGTTAAGTCTGGCCTAGAATATAACTACTAATAAGGCCTTATTTACAGACTCCTTGTCTGTATGGCCATAGTCTGTGGTTCTTAAGAAAACAATGCCACAATATCAGATTGACTTGTCTACAGAGTCCTGATCCGTATCCTTACCCTGGGCTATACTCCAAGTATATCCTGGACGTTTTCTCAAAAGGTAGTTTTGGATTATTTTATTGATCAGCTGACTGCTTAGTAGTTGCTCCTTGCTGTATGCAATTTTCTTTTGAAGAGTTTTATCGAAAGAAGTCTGACTATCTCATTGGTTGGCATGGTCATGTTATTAAGGATATGGATGGTGTATGCGTGAATATAATTTCTAAAGACTTCAGACTTAATACAGAATGTAGAAGTGAGCTTAAACCATAAAACAAATTACAATTCAAAATTTCAAAAATTAAAAGGCTCTTCATGTTTTAATATCTCAAAGTATTTTAAGAAATTTAATGGTCATATACAATAAATAAAATAAATACTCAGATGAAATATAACATCTTTGGTAAACTACAAATGTTTATTTGTATATTTTTTTATAACTTTGTTTTTTATCTATTCTTTTAATTAAAGATATGCTTCTTATATTTCAGCCACAAGCCAGGGCTGATGTAGACTTTAAGATCATGTCTACATTCGTCGAGTTCTACACAGTAGTGTTGGGATTTGTAAACTTCCGACTCTACCATTCATTAAATCTTTACTATCCACCCAAGTTTCCTAATTATTCAGGTACGTATACCTAATAATATTACTAAAGTAATTAATCTTTTACATTATGTACTTTAATATTAATTATACCAGGGTTGTGTGAAGTCTAATTTTTCAATTCAAAGTGAACTCAGATCAAATGTATTAAATATTCGCAAAACTGAATTGATGTTTGACTGTAGTTGTTTTATTTTTGAAAACATAATATATTATGGTTATTTATATAACTTAATGCATTAAAATTAAATGGATGTTTTATTGCATAATTGTCTGTAATATTAAGTTTTTTCTTAGTTTATTTGAGGTTTTTAATGTGCATTTTCTGAACCGACTATCACAACTTACAATTCAACTATACAAGATTTATATCCATATGGGTAGTGATTTGAAATGTATATAAAACCTCAGGGCCTGGATTCACTAAAGGGAGCAAATAGTTGCGCCAGTGCAAGTTTGAAATATGTTCCAAATCCCTATTCACTAAAAGGAGCAGGCGCAATTTGAGATCAAAGTTGCGCCTTTTATTTGCCACCACTCAAGAGTAGGCGCAACTATTAAATCATGATTGTCACTTCAATAAATTTAAATGGCGGCATATTATTGTATTGGCTTAAAATACAATTAGTTACATAACTGTACTCCAATTAATAATGAATTAATTAAAATAACAAAACGTATGTCAAGCACAAAATTTGTTTCAATTTAGACAGTGGTAACAAAACAATTACGTACCTTTTATTGTTGGATTTTTACATTCAAACAACGCAATGGCATTTCTTGCAGTATTACAAAACAAAACTACGAACTGTGTAATCTTCGTCTAGATCCAAAGAGGTTTGTATTCCTCCAAGTCCAAAGACATCTCGTCACTAAATATGGCAGTTAGTATAACTTTAAAATAAGTTTTAAAGTTTCTATAAACATTAATGTTTTATTAATGGAACTTAAACTTTAAACTAATAATATAAATAAATACAAAATAATGTACTAATATTGTTTTTGTAAAACATCCAGAAAGAGGCCGCTTCTAATTTTATTGCTAGTTTATGAGCAAAATGTTTAAAAATCTTTGTATTTGCTGTCGTTTTCATTACAGATTTAAAATAAAGTAGCCTTGACTTTGGAAGTAAATTCTTCACAAGGATTGGTCGAAAAGAAAGCAATTGATGACGTTTATGATGACGTCACCCTATTCCTGCCACCAGTTTGCGCCTTGTTTAGTGAATACGGAAATGGCGCAAATAAATAAGGCGCATCTTGGGGAGCATCTTGGGCGCAAAGTTGCGTTATTTCTATACTTGCGCCGGAGCAGATTTGCTCCCGTTAGTGAATCCAGGCCCAGAATGTCAATAATTGACGATAAATTATTTTAACTGTACCGGGAATTATTACTTTTTGGCCAAGTTTCATAATTGAAAGACAGAATTTTTTTCTAAATGAAGTCGAAGCTGATAGCTCTTTCAAAGCCAAGTTGAAGTTTCAAAGCTTTGCACACACCTATATAATATTCTGGTAGGAGAAATGTTTAGAAAATTCAAACCTATATTTTTTCATTTGACATTGATACCATTTTACCAAACAGGGTCATCGAAAAAGGTATTCAAGATTTCATAATTAAATATCTTAAGAAATATTTGACTGGTTAACGAGACTTTTGCTGTTAACAGTTTGGCAACACTCTAAATTTTCTTCTGTATAGTTACAACACTGCCATTGGGTGCACATCCACGCTCCACACTAATAAATGCTCAACCACCACACCATCATTAAAATGTCAAATATGCAACAAAAAGCACAGTGTGTATTGTGGTATGCTGAGTTCAAATCATTTGTAACAGTGCAACATTATTTTTGACGTATGTATCTAGACAAGAAGCGCCAACATACAAAATTATTATTGGTTGGTTTGATCACTATAAAGAAATAGGCATTGTAGATCAAAGAAATCTCCAGGCTAACCACCAATATCTGAAGAAACCGGAGGGTTTAAGGTGATATTTTGTGTGAAGCCCAAAAAAAGTCATTTGATCGTCATATTTTGGATTCAGTAATTCCAAATACTACCATTCAAAATTTACTCCATAAGCTTTTATGATTGTATGGATGCAACTTAAACATGAAATTAAATGTGAAGATTGTCCTATGTGTATTGAATTCGCTATATTTGTACTAAATAAAATTGACAATGGTAAACTATTAGGAATGTGTGAGAACCATTTTATCAATTCTAGACGAGAATATAAAAATTTATTGAGGCATGAGAACCAGATGATAAAACTGTAACGTATTGCGCTGATTTTAACGACTTCGTCTTTCTGGATAATTCATTACGTAAGACAAATAATTAAGTTAATAATAAATTGATTTATTATAGAAAAACATATATGAGATATAATATTACAATAGTTATACAAGATTAATGCTGGTTGACAATTGAACGTGTAATATATAAGTTCAGGAAACAAGTGAACATATAGTGGATCCTAGAAAAATTTACGTTAAATACAAGATGTGTTGACTTATAGCAATTCCAAACTATAGGATTGTCTCGCAGCTGCTTGGATAATATTAAGTGTCCAAGGTAGTATGGTCAAAGGCAGTAGGCTGGAAGAGCCTATTCACTATCAAAACAGCTGGGCAAGTGCTGGGCTAATGTCAGTAGAGTCTAAAAGGAAAAACGGTGAAATAATGTAAATCTTATAAGTTTAGTGTTACTATTAAATACATATAACTTGAACTAGCTTGCTTGATTGAGACTTAAGAAAGTCCTGAAGATACATTGTATGATGAATGATATGAGAAAGGTTTGTTAATTACATTGATAGATGGCTAGTAAACAGGTGTCAACACCAAATAGTACTATGGCCGGTCCTTTTCCCAATAGGTACTGCCAGAGCAATCAATAGTACATTTATACAATAACCCTTTCCCTGGTGTACAACATTACTTTAGAACACACTCTCATTTAATACTTAGTCAATAGGAGCCAACAACGGGCTAAAAGTAAAGGCATTATCTGCGCGGACCCCAGTATGGAAACTAGCGGAGCTCCGCGCTTTACCCACCCTAGCTAATACCACACGCAAAGAGTGCCAACAAGAATGATTCAACACATTAATCCAACTGATTCCAAGAAAAAGGACTTGACAACCTGGTTGTAGCCATACAAAAATTAAACAATTGAACACGACGTTCACAGCGTCATGAGAAAACAGACTAGTCATAAGGACTAAAAAGGAAGTACTGTACTTGTGGAGAAAAGCAACCTTTAAGACTAGGTGCTTATTACCTCTGGAGCTCAAGGCTTCTATATTTAAGCTATGTCATATGGACATAGGGAAATCTTAGTCACTTGGACTAATATAAGAAGTCTAACAGACTCGAGAACACATTAGAGTCACTTTGACTACACAAACTAAGTCAGAAGGACACAAAACCAAAATCTAGTCATTTTGACTGAAATAAGAAATCTATTAAAATAGTCACCTCGACTATATAAACTAAATCAAAAGGACATGACAAACGTTATAGTCGCCAAGATTATACAAATTAAGTCTGAAGGACATGGCAAACATTATAGTCGCCAAGACTATACAAATTAAGTCTGAAGGACATGAAAACAAATTATAGTCTGTTAGACTAGACCCATAAGTCTGATGGACTTATTAATAACACCTTGTTACTTAGAAGATCGAAGAGGATTTCCCTTGACGACGTGGTGAGACCCACGATCCAAATTTCATGCTGAGCTGGTACTTCTTTAGGTGATAGAGCGGCGATTCCGTCTACAATGATACGATGTGGTGAAGAACAATAAGTGAATCTGAGCGGCACTCATTATATACGATTTCTTTGACCAAACAGAAATAAAAGGAATAAAGCGTAAACACAGGCAAATGGGAGAGACCGAAACAAGGGGAGAAAGGAAAAGAAAGAGAGGGAGGAAAAGACAGAAATCTCAAGGAACGCTGCAAGGGCAGCAGCGCTCTAGGCTAGTGACTTCGCTTCCAAGCCGGTCTTGTCCATTTCAACTATTGGATGATACAGCAAGGACGTGTGTGAGATTTACCATGCTGGTGTCTCTGCCAAGCTAAACTCGTAATTTCTTTGAAAGCATGGTGATTGTATCCAAGCCCATCCTGTTATGGTGAGTAAGTCTTGAAGGATATTATTACTAAATAAATCAGTTTTAATTAACCTTTTTTGGATTCAGCTATAGTATTTTTCTAAGAATTCGTCTCATGAGTGTTATTTTACACACTTGTAGTATTTTCTTCTTGGAAGCATGGTGGCTGTATCTGAGCCCATCCAGTCATGTAAAGTAGATGTTGAAGCATATTATACCTAAATATGTCAACTTTAATTCTCTTCTTTGGATTCCGCTATAATAATTATCATAATTTAGTACTTTTATGTAGGCTTGTGGTGTAGATGTCAATTTTACATAATTGACATGCTACAAAACATCCTTTAAAAGTTAAAAGAAATTAAATTATGTTTATTAAAGTATTAATATAGTTTATGGAGCTCTTTTTTGACATTAGAGCTGGCACTTGCTTTAGATTGTCTTATATATATATATATATATATAAAAATAGTTCATTCAAACACTTGAGATATAACTCATACACATTTTAAATGCAATTAATAAAATAGTGCTAGGTACATTTAACACCATTTATAATTTAATTTCGTAGTGTAACAGCTTATATTGTCAAAGTTTGATATTAAAAACAATATTTATAACCAAAATATTTCTTTATGAAGGTTGTTTTGGGGAGTTAGAGGAGAATGTAGCTTATTTTTGGGTTTTTACGGTATTACTGGAAATAATAAATTCCCAGTTTTTTTTTTAATTTCTTAGGGCCATTATTTGTTTCTCTTTTTTATTTCTCGAATTTTAAAGATTCATTTTTTAGTATTCAAGATGAGATTTAGATTATGTTTTTTCTTGAATTTTCGAAATATTTTCGAGGCTCACACGTCCCTTTAAATAATACTTAAAGCCGGTGTCAAAGCTACTGTTCACGTAAATGGTTGTGTTAATTGTCAGAATTGTAGAATTTATGGATCACAACAACCTGAAGAAATTTAATAGTTTGTTCATGAAAGTCCCAAAGTAAATGGTTGATGTGGTTTAACTAACAATTATAGGCAAATCCTCTTTGGTGACTGCATAGTCTAACACACTACTCTTGCAATATACTAGACTGTCGATGATAAGATCAAGGTTTGAATCTCGTTCGGGCGTACTGAGTTTTTTTTTCCCAAAATGGTTTTCCACTCTCCCTCCACACACTTGTGGGTACACTTCCTATAAATATAACCTTTATACTCCTTAAACCCACTAGCCTAATTAATACATCAGCATATAACCCGAACGAGTAGTAAGATGCAGAACTAAAAAGAAGCCACCATTTATTTAGACAAGCTTATAAATTTTGTTTTTCTGCTAATTGAGAGGTGACCTGGTGGTCTAGGGGTAAGGTGTCAGACTTCTATGCTGGCGGCCGGGGTTCAATCCTCGGTCCCGGCATAGATTTATCTGATTACCAAACCCTTCCTTCACCTCTGACAAGACATCTTGTGAGTGTGGGGAATGCCAGGCCTCCACCGTGGTTCGGATTTCACGTTAAACTGTAGGTCCTTCATTTCATCTCACAATCACCCTACCATTACACATTAGCGTAAGTGCGTATAACCCGAACGGGTAGTAAGACGCGGTGCTAATAATAATAATCATAATAATAATAATGCTAATTGAGGACATACAAAGAGAAAAATCAATGTCTGTAATTTTCCAGCGAGATGATGCACCATCTCATTATAATCTTTATGTACCCTAAATGAAAGGTTTGCAAACTAATGGATTGGTAGAGGTGGCCTCTAAGAAGGTTTGATCAGAAGCAATTACACTTTTTCACATGGGGCTACATAAAAAAGCATTGTTTATAAAAGTTTTTGATTTGAACCATTTTAAAGAGAGGATCGCTGCATTAACAATTTTCATGCCTGAAATGGTTCAGCGCACCTGGACAGAAATTGACTTATTTTTAGATGTATGCAGAGCTACAAAGGATGTACATAATGAAACATATTATGGTGGGAAACAAAACTTATGTATCTGCACATTTTAATAAATATAACTCGAACAAAGTTCGATTATTTTCATATATATTTTACTATGAAATCCCTAATCCACCTTTTCCGATAACTCTCAGTTGCAGTCGTTTCTTACTGAATCATACTAAATCTTTGTACTTATTGGTAAATCCGAGTTGTTACTTTTATTATCTATAGGTTATTGTTTGTGACAGTTGAGCTTATTGTGTTGAAAGGATGATAAAACTAATGTTTGACTAGATGTTAACAATATTTGACTCTTTTTTTATGCAATCAAAATGTGTAATAGATTCATTGTGCTGTAATTATTTGCGGCACGGTAATTATTTGCAATCTCGTTATAGATGATATTGAGAAGGATCTTGCGGATGAAGAGGTGTATGTAGCCGAACGCATTGCAGCCTTGAACGTTTCCTTGATCCGGACCAAGGAAGAAGATCAGGAAGAAGAAGACAATGTAGTGGACGATTTTCCTGATGTAAGTTATTTTTTTAGTCGCTGAAAGCAAGTTGCAGTCCAATTTTCATATGAAAGACCTTTTAGAAAATAACATATATTTTGCTGTCAACATGATACAATGTTATTATATTATATTATTAGTGCTATTTGATAGCAATTAATATTATCAATTAAAACTGACGACTGCAGATAAAATGACTTAATGTATGAATACGTGAAAGAAGATTTAGTAACATTTCTAGCTCTCATATAAGGTTCTTAGATGAAAATTGACTGTACTCAGACTTCTAAATATCTTTGCCATCAGAATGCCCATCAAGAAAATTAAATTTTAAATGTAGCCTACTATACAATAGACCTGTGTTTTAGCAATTAATATTGTCATACATGTACCACTGTTAATTTTAATTTGGTATATTTACTGTAGACTTCCTTAACTCACTGGTTATATCACCACACACCAGGGTTGTGAAGTTTGATTTGAAAGCAATTTTGGGTGAAGTTGAAGTTGGTAAAAATGTACTGACTCCGGTTAAAAAAAACTTAGAATATTATAAGAGTATAATATAATAAATATATCATTTAATTTTACACAGTTTTTAATATTTAGGACCAATATTTGTAATTTAAATTGACAAATGTATTCAAATATAAATTCACAATGCCAAAGAAGCTTCCCATGAAGTCATCTGTATCCAAACATTTTACTGCAGTAAATTTGTTATTACTAATTTATATACCTTAGCAATTTATAAGGAGTTATAGAGTTGGATATTAGAAAAATAGAGGAGTCGAAGACTTGGCCTACTAAGTCCACAGCTCTTATATCAACAACAGTGTACGCACTAACTTAATTTTAAAACACACACAACGCCCACTCCCCAAGCACTTATTTCATGACTGTGAAAGGTGAAGTTACTAATGATTAAATTTTCGGCCATGCTAAGAATAGAAATCAGGCCCTTTGGCTAAATTACTAATTTAAGTGTCTGTAAAAAACGGGGGGTCAATAGCTTCTGTTTTTTTATCTTAAGAGTACGGATGACCCGGAGAAGCTGGAAAAAATCAAATTAGAACTGGAACGAGTGCGTGCATTGAAGACACTTTTCCAAGGTCTCAAGTTCTATCTGAACCGTGAGGTGCCTCGAGAACCCCTCGTGTTCATCATTCGATGTTTTGGAGGTGAGGTCTCCTGGGATAGGCTCCTCTTTGTTGGAGCGACATACGAAGAAGATGATAAGAGTATCACACATCAAATCATTGACAGGCCTAGCCTGTCTACCTGTATTCCACATAGGTAGGTAATCGACACAAATTAATTCATTTGTTGAAAACAACCTGGTATCATAGCTTGCAACCTTAGTCAATCTAGAGCAGTGGTTCCTGACCTTTGTAAGCTTGTATACCCCTTGTCATCCCATTTTTATAAATGGTGCCCTTAATTTTTAGCAAAAGTTTTAATTACTACATTAGTAGTTAGTTCTGATTTATTTGTTGCAACTGAAAATAAATGGGCTAGTAATGAGAATAAAAAACAATGTGATAATAAGCTGAATAAAGAGTACATATATGTTTATATTAAAAAAGCAAATGTTACAATAAAAACAAACACATTTAATCCATTTAGGTTATGTGGAATAGAGCACTAGGCTAAATCATGGTTTAAATTAGAAGGTACGTAAAACCCGAACGGGTAGTAAGACACAGTACTAATAATACTAATAAATTAGGAGGGATAGCCAGCACACTTACCTAGGTGATCCTGGAGTAGAAAATGTTTAGATATAACATTAAAAAACACACAAACACATTTAATACATTTATTTATAGCTATAAAAATTATTTTATGTTTGAAATTGAAATAATTTTCTCAAGGTCTCCCAATATCGTTGAGTTAATTTCATAACGTTCGACTAATCTTTTATCTTACACTGCTGGCATATGTAGCTCTTTCTGCCATTAGTCAAATATTCTTGCGTACCCCCAAACGTCCGGGGATGTACCCCACGTTGGGAACCACTGATCTAAAGCATGCACGTATTACTAAGTAATCTAGTAAACTTACATTTTCAACTCTCCTGACTGAGCAATCGAGTATGATTTCAGAATATATAGTGTTTTTAAACAATATCAGTTGTTTTACCAAGTAGCATAACATAGAGCAGTTTCAAAACGAGTATCTTGGGAGAAACACTCCTCCTTTTTGGTATGTAATAGTGAATTTTGAATCTTAAGATTATTATTATTATTATTTTTATTATTATTTTTTATTATTTTTATTATTATTATTTATATTATTATTAAGCACAGGGTCTTACTACCTGTTCGCATTGAACCTTAATAGAAAGGAGAGGTGGTCCGATCAAATGTACGCCAGTTGCTGGTGGGGGTCTAGTCCAAAATGCTCTACATACTCCCTCCACTACCAAGTCCAACCCACGTATGGGAAGAATATCCTGCAGTTTGAAGTCACTGTTAGGTACAAAGGAGGACGTCCCAACCCATCCTAGAAGTCAAAGAGTTCATTAATAACAACACAGCGCCACACGGTCTGGTGTTTGATACCAGCTAGGGCTATAGCACCAAAGTTAAGTCAGGAAATGGACTGATGCGAAGGGACATTGACAAAACATGCACCTTTTTCCAAACTCCATAAATTAGTTCTAAATCATATATTACATTAGAAACTATTGGCTTAGTTATTCTATTTTACTACACCGGGTTAAATTAACCCCCTACCTCTCCATCCCACAAGCCCATCCTGACATGTTAGACCCACAGCACTGAGAGGTAGTGACACTGGTTTAAATACATACCTTAAGACCCAGCATTATGGTAAATAAATTTGTTAAAAAAGAATTAATTTCAAAATAAAAATAAATGTCATAAAAATAGTTTTATAGCTATTAAAAAAAATCATAAATACTTATTTTAGCCGTCAATAATCTTTTTATGGAGTTAAGTGGGAGTTTTGAAACTCTTCACACCCCAAATTAATATCAATGTGTTGTGTAACTTGCTTGAGTTTGGAAGAAACCATGGTTTAGTAACTCATTGCTGTTGTAAAGGTTGATTTATCAATATGTGATGTTGCAGGTACTACATCCAGCCCCAATGGGTGTTTGACAGCGTGAATGCTCGGCAACGGTTGCCTATAGAAACGTACATGATTGGTGCAATATTGCCACCCCACTTGTCTCCATTCGTTGATGAAAACAGGGATCAATACATTCCACCTGAAGAAAAACTATTCAGAGATCCCTCACTTCAGTTAGAGAAACCCTGTAAGTTGCTGATTTATTTATCTTCTAATGTTTTTGTTTGTTTCGGCCACTGGCTTACTAAGCCTGTTGTGGCCTACACCTGAGTGACGGGGCTGCCACCAATAGGTCCTCAGATATATCTACTTTTGGTGGTAACCAGGACTCTTCGGGTACTCGAATTTTGAGCTCATCCTTTAAGCTCGATGACTTTCTTTGGTATCCTCCCCTTTTCCATCCTCATTACATGCTATACCATCTCACTCTTGCTTTCTCTACTATCTCATGTACTCCCTGTACCCCCACTCTTTCCAAGGTAACGTAATTCTTAATCTTGTTTCTCCTTGTGACAGCTAACATTCTAACATGCGAGATGGAAGTATGTAGGAAAAATACTGCAAGGGAGACCAAGAACAAGATGGGAGGAGCAAATAACAGAAATTATCCTGGGTTCAAACCCGGTTAAATGAACTGAGAATGGGTTTTCCACACTCCCTCCACAAATATGGGTGGATTTCCTCTAAATTCAACCTTCCTTATTCCTTACACATTAAAGTAAATAGTACATAGGCATATAACTTAGGTAGTAAGATGTGGTGCTAAAAATATACTTAAAATTATTCAATAAACATAAATGATAGAAAGAAGGGCTAAGTCCACACATACCAGGCAAATGTAGGATTTAAAGCTCAAACTTAAAACACAATGAAACAATCAGTAATTTTGATAGAACATCAGACTCCTTCTGCGGTAGAAATTAAAGTGCTTTGATAATTGTTTTTATGTTTTGATTGTAAGTCCTGCATTTTTCTGGTAAGTTTATAAGCCATCACATTCCATCCCTTGGGGTTTCAATAAAATAGTGTTGTTTGGTGCCATTTCACACTTTGGTAAAATTACTAGTTAAAATACTAAATTTAGCCATTTTAATTAATCATGCATTGGATCGCTTTATAAGTGTAGTAATATTTTGTGTTGGAAGTTCAATTTTATTAATGAATATACTCTTTTGTAGAGATGGGTTGAATCCACTATTTCTCGAATCCGAATCTACATTTTATCTTTGAATCTCGAATCCGAATCCTAGCAAATTGTTAGAAATTTTAATGATTTACAAATAGATCTCCATTACACAATATAGGCCTAAACTGTAAATTAAGATTTATTTCAATCATGCTTTCGATTTTTAACAACCCCAGCTACCCCTCGCAAAATATGGGTTAACATCCAGCCAAATTAAACAATCTAGACTCATATTATTGTTTAAAAATCAAATCAATCAAAATTTGAGTGTCTTTTAGTTATTTTTAAAAGTGTTATTAGAATGAGTTAAGTTTCTAAAAATCATGTGAAACAAACAGAATAGGCCTAGTTATCCTATGATAAACTTTAATCACCATTGAAGGATTATAATTTATTTGAATAAGAAAGCAAAAATAAAAATACAAACAGATTTTTTTTAATAAATACTAAAACAACATGCTTAACAATTAAATATACATTGGAAATAGTGAACTCAATAATGCCTAAGTATGGTTTATTATTATTTTCTTACATATCTATTATCTATCTTTGCATAGAAAACAAGAAATATATTCGATTCTTGCAATATATTGGTTTCTGAGAATACATTCCATTTAAAACATAAACATATTTTTGACTCTTGCAAGATGTTCATTCCCATTTTATTAGGCAGCACTTCATTTGAATATTCTTACAATTACTTCAATAACATATTTAAAAAGTAAAAATAAACTCTTAGTTAAAATCAATCTAAAAACAAATTATGAATTAGCAAGTCGTTATTTAATTCTTAAAACTCAATATCTCTTACTAAGACATCACATTACATGAATCGATTCTAAACAAACAATCGATATACAATACGTAGGCTGGTAGGCATAAATAAACAGTTTTATTGGTGTTCGTTGACAGTATTTATTTTTCATGAATTACCAAACCCTTCCTTCACCTCTGACAAGACATCTTGTGAATGTGAGGAATGCCAGGTCTCCACCGTGGCTTGGATTCCACGTTAAACTGTAGATCCTCCATTTCATCTCACAATCACCCTACCATTACACATTAGTGTAAGTGTGTATAACCCGAACGGGTATTAAGACGTGGTGCTAATAATAATATTTTTCATGAAATCCAACAAAATATCTAACTTAAGGATTGTATGCAATAAATTGGGGTTCTTTGCAGTTATAGATAATTAAAACCAGTTGAGTAGTAATAATTGACAGTATCTTTATTTAACTATCACTCTGGTGAGTAAACATAATATACGTCATGGCGGCCAACTTTTTATCGTGTGTAATGGCGGCTGACTTTGTATCATATTGTGTAATGTGTTCTTATTTCTGTTTTTGCCCTTTTTATAGAAAAATAATAATTGAATGATTTGGAAAATATTGGTATTCCAATAAACTTCCAATAAACACATGACTTTGAGTATTATCAAAACATACAGTACATGTAAATAATAAGCATCGCCACTACTTTCAATACACAAATGCCATGTTACTTTGAGTATTATCAAAACATACAGTACATGTAAATAATAAGTATCGCCACTACATTTCAATAATCACATTCCATATGATCTCGAGTTTTTCTAGTTGATTTTCAATAAATAATGATTAAATTTAATTGAGAATGTTTAAGTAAGTTGTACAAAATAGACATTTTAAATCCAAAGACAAGTTTGACCAACAGCAGAAATTTAGAAACATTATATTAAAAATGATAAACATTAAATACTAATGTTAAATTAAGAAAAAATACCAAACAAAATAAATTATTTTAAATCAATCAAGTAAAAAATTGTTTAAAAATTTAAAGTACTTTGAAAATAATTACAGTATCAAGCACATTAGATTTTCCACACCTAACAGTTTTTTTTAAATAATGATTTTATTCATGCTTATCTGTTTTTTCCGACAAAATAATGATCACGTGTTATGTTGTGCTTTTCAAGTAGACCTAACTAAGTAATTTTTGAATTCAAAATAATAATATTATGCTTTGTTTATCTGGTGAAAGATTTGACCATCAAATCCAGTTACACACCGAATCCTCTAATCTCGAATACTTGTCAGGATTCAGTAGAGTTGAAGATTCGAGTGGCCTGTCTTTATTCTTTAGCAATAACTATTATAATGCACCGCTCTCAACTGTTTATGGAATATACTATTGAAAATGTCAAACGTTAATAAAACAGAAATCATCAAAAGAGTGTCTTAATGTTAATATTATTATTTATATAGAATTTCTAACTATCTAACTTGACAACTTAAGATCATTTTGCAGTCTTCCTACCGATATAATTTTGATATATTTGTTTGCAGTCACTGAGGATGGTGATGACGATGTTCTTTCCGATGTGGATTTAGGCGAAGAAGAAACGCTCGATAAAACAGAAGAGACTGTGTTGGATGAAAAGGATAAAGAGTACATCACTTCTGAATCTGATGATGAAGAGACTGAGGTTAAAGAAAACTTGGAACGTGAAATTTCATCAAAGGAAAAGGCAAGAGAGGAAAAAGTATGTAGACTGTGCATTATTTTAAAGTTTAATTTATCTTATAATTTATTTCCTTAATAAATGTTTAACTTAAGACCTAAAGCTATGAATGATTGAACTTAATGAACATAGGAAGGGTGGGACGAGACATGTATACTTTCCTGAAAAATTGTAGATCGTTAAATACTCAAAACAGATAATAAAACAAAACTAAATTGTTGGCACACTTAGTGCGGGGGTATGTGTGAAGTCCATTATTTCTGTTCGTAGCAAAGCTGAATGACATTACTGTGGAACCTCGGTTATCTGAAATAAAGAGAGCGGACCCAATTTCAGATGATTTTTAAATTCGAGTTGTGGTGGTAAAAATAAATATATATTAATTATTTAATCAAGGTGGTGATATTCAACACCTTAGCTCAGACAGTTAGTAGTGTGTCTGTCTATTGAGCTAAAGGTCTTGGGTTCAATTCCCAGTATGGCTGAAAAATTAATCATTGGTGAAATGTGGGTTTACCCTTTCATAGTGATAAAATAACATCCGGGGACTGTATGTAGTGCCTATTCTAGTCTTAAGTTGGATTGTAAGGCATATGAAGCTACAACAGTCCTAGCAAGCCAGTAGATGAAATTATATGGCTTGAATAAAAAAACTGACCAGGATCATAGTTGGAAATTGTAATGGATGTAAAGTGAAACAAGGTAATGAATGACCTTTATTTTTATTTGATGTAATTTTTTTTTTTAATAAATAACTTGGCTCAATATAATTTGAAACATTTTCATTATAAAATATTCGATTCAGAAATTGAAAATCTTCGATTCATACAGGCTTGTGAATCTATTTGGTTTTTATTACTTTTTTCATCAAGATATATTAAGATGTATTTATGAATGTAAAATGTATTTTTATAGGGGTGTACAAGCTTTTCAATTTGAAACTAAAACAGGAATAAGACTCAACTATTGAGTAGGGGTGTGTGAAGACAGTTTTTTTTAGTTCGAAGCAAAGTCAAAGCGAATATACCAAGAATATTCTCGAATTCGAATCGAACTTCGAATAAAATTTAAACAACTAATAATAGCTTTGAAAACAAATTATTTTTCTAAAAAAAAAACTTTGATGTTATTAGCTTTAATATATTTATATTTATTTCAAATGCTATTAAATTGATAAATTTTATCTAACTTTAATAAAACATTACAATTTAGCTTAATTATGTAATAATACACAATAAGACATTAACCTTTTAAAAGAAAAAAAAAATATGTAGGCCTACTAAATAGACATTTACTTGGGTATGTAAATAGACAATTATATTTTATAAAACAATATAGGTATATACTATATTAGGTTAACTTATATTCTAAGAAAATATTTACACAGGCCTGTGACAGTGTGCAATGATATTATTCTACATTTGATTTGCAATTAAACTTTAAAAAATATTCACTGCAGGGCAGATTATGTCATAACTTATTTTAAAAAAAAACGTGTATTAGGATAAATTATATCAACATCAAACAGTTTTTATAAGTTAAAATAAAAACAAACATAGTAAGAAATTATTTACACAGGCAGTTAGAAGTATCACTTTCTATTCAAGTTATTTTGAAGGAATGTTAATTCCTCGACATGAATAGGAGTCAACGATTCTCGTCTGAAAATTATAATGTTTCCTGAACTAGAAAAGACCCTTTCACTGCACACACTTGTAACAGGTATTCCCAGGTATTTGAGGGCTGCCTTGGAGACATTAGGATATTTTCGAGAACCCTCTTCCCTCCACCAGATATAAGGGTTTGTTGATCTGGGCACTCGTGGTACACTTAGGTAATCCTGTTGTCTATTGCCGGTTGGGTGGTATTTGGTATAGAATCAAAACTTGACCATAGTCCAGAACTAGAAGAGGAGCATGAGGGTTTTTCATCTCTTACATAAGGCTCTAAAGATGACTTGTCACTCAACTTCTTAACTTCAATTGCTAGCGTGTTTACTGCCACCATATCATCAATCAAGGCACCTCTAAATCTTGGGTCGCATAGCATGGTTGGGCAGAAAATCTGATCTGAATCGTAGAAACTGAAGTGAGATTTAAAAGCCTTATCTTAATTTCTTGCGAACATTACACCATCCTTCTTGCTAGTGATAAAAACATTTAGATGGGATTTGAGGCAATGAAGGATGAGTATAACCATTAAAGAGGTTGGATAACTGTCTCCACTGATTTCCTTGGTGGCGTCAGCTAGTGGCCCAAGAACCTCTACAATGCCTGCCGCTTGCTTCCATTCAACTGCAGTTAGGACCTCGAAGTTATTTTCTGAATTGGCTAGTTCAGCTCCAACAGCTTTTCTAACAGCATGTTATACTCGCTGGACCACCGTGTATCCACAAACTGAATTAACTCGAGTACTGGCAGTCCCATCTCTTCTATTACAGTATGTAATCTTTTTCTTGCGCATGGACTACGACTGTAATGTCCCACAATTGCTTTTGCCTTTGTCAAAAGTGTACAAACCCCAGAACATTCTTTGGCATCATGGATAGCTAATTGTATGGAATGGGCAAAACCTGAAATAGAAATAAACAAGGAATTAACTGCAGAACGAAAATTTGGAGCATTATCACTAACACAATATTTTAGAAGTTTATCTTCATTTAAAGCAATGCCCCATTCACATACAGCCTCTTGCAGTGTAGCTCTGATGTTCACAGCTGTGTGTGATTCATTAAGTAGCATGTTGTTCATTTTAAATGACTTGCACTCAAAGTCTGGTTTTAAATAGTGACACGTCAGACTAATGTAACTGTCGTGTGCACATGACGTCCATCCATCTGAGGTAAGCGACAAAGTAAAATGTTGGGGTAAATCATTAATAAGTTGACATTTTAAATCTTTTTTATCTCATCATATAGTGCTAGCACATAGTTTCACGAAAATGTGGTGCGGCAAAGAACTTTGTAGTTTGGTACTACGTGTTTCATTAAGTTGATGAAGCCTTCTTCCTACACACACTTGTATGGCAAGAGACTCATTTCCAACATTTTTACAACTTGATTTGTAATTTTATGTGCTATTGGGTTGGTAGGCTGCATGATCAAACCTTTCTGAAAGGCACCTTGAATTGTTGACTGAACTAGTGTGTCTTTTTTAGGAG
>CABFVZ010001462.1:0-14607 GCA_902151445.1 Timema monikensis
ATGGCTTCACGAGACACACACAGCAACCGGCCGGTAGACTCAAATTTAAAAACAATGATATTCTCTTTTAAAAAATACAACACTTGATCTGCTGGTTCAGAATGCTGTTCAGGTGAAAAGGTATTAAATTATGTGGAGGTGAAATAATAATTGTTTACATATTTTCTTAAGTTTATTTTTAATTAATAAATATAGTTTTTTATAATACGACCCTTGTTCAAATTATTAATTAAAATACATATTTTAATATTTAAAAAAAATCTAAATTATTCAGGAAATAGCCAAAGAGACAATCTTTTTGAAAACAGAGACATCAAATTTTTGAAAAGGTATTTTGGGCATAATCATGGAAGAAAAATCATAAAAATTATTTTAAAACGTTGAAGTTCAATATTTTATATCTTTTTAATGGTTCGATTTACAGAAACCAAATAACTTTGATTGTAACAAACAACCTTTATTATAATAGGAGAAAAATTTACAAATCTATTAATTAATAACTACCATCAGATTTAAGGGGGTTAGTAGTACAAGTATTTTAGATATTTGGTGGGAGTTCCACCTTAAGCGGCTCCTGCACGTCAGCAACGCATGGTAGAATTATATCCGCGTGTGTTGAGTAATGTGAATTGTACTTCGTGCGGGGAATGGCATGACGGTGATCAGGAGGATATTTTTCCATGGCGTGTATTGCAAGGTTGTCAATCGTGCTCTTGTGTAGTAGGTTCAATGGAGGCAGATGTGCCAGATTGAATGCATGTTGGTGGCTACAAGTCAAGTTTTCCCACGACAATTTCGTTAATATGTTGTCAAGTGTCGTGTGTAATTTGTTGAAATTAGGTATAGTTGTTTGTTATTTAGGTAATGTTAATTGTCATGGGTGAATCGGCAGCATTTTTGTCAGTAAACGTTTTGCCTACCTGCATTCATTGAGGTCTATTGAGGTCTACTGGATCACAGATAACATTTGTTTTTGTTCCATTATAATTTTTACTTGTTATTAATTTTTTTTTAACAAAACGCACAGCTTATGGAACTAAAACTGTAAATTTGAGGATGGTCCCAAGCACGCCACCAGAATTATTGCTTTTCATGTTTGTGGGCTACCTCCTATCGCCTGCGTTGCGCCTCACGTGGCGTGCATTGCTGTCGTGCGGGGCACGCCACGTGTATGGGACAATTTAGAGCATTCTAAACAATTTGGGTGAAGATAATCGAGCACCGAAATAATGATCGCTACTTTTACATCAATCGAATTTAGGCAAAATGGAGGAAGAGTGAGTATTCGCTCGCTTGGTCTAAATGCACCTTAAAAAGAACTACAGTCTAACTATGTAGGAAAAATATTATCTGACATTTAGATTAAACATTATATACACTTTGGTGTAGTCACAATACTTTGACATATGGTTTCAATTTTGAAAGCTTTAAAGTAAATTCAGTGAGCATTGGAGAATTTTGACTCACCTGTATTTACTTTTTATATAATTATAGTAGGACCAATAAATCCGTTTTACCTTATTTAAAAAAAATCGAAAAATGTTATCATAAAATGAAAGACCTATTTCACTGATCTAAAGTCCGCTGTTATCAATTGAAGTATGCAGAAACTAGCACTTTGATGTGATTTATTGTTCGTGTGTAGTCTTTGATCTAATTTTAAAGTTAATCTGCTGTGAAATTGGATCTTAAGATCCCCATAGTCTTGTTCCTAAAGGTTTGGTAGTTTAAACTGCTTATAGTTGTAGGACACTACTGTATTATCTCTAACCTACTTTGTGAACAATGATGTTTACCTTGGTTATGTTTAGTTTTCCCCACTCCAGACGTTTGTCAGCGAGGAAGATCTACTTTATGAGTACCTACTTTAACAAGGGGTCTATAATATATTCCCTTATCCTATAGTGATGCGCTCTATGGAGGAAACTTGTACTGAGACGTCCCATTCCCTTAAGAAACTCGTTTACATGCTTGTTTTTTTATTTTTTAGCTCCATGTCTTACTACCCATTCGGGTTATACGCCTCTGTACTAATTACTCTGTATTAGGGATTAGGAAGGTTGAATTTATAAGACGCCTACCCTCATTTGCGTGAAGGGATAGTGGAAAACCACTTAGGAAAAAACACCCTCAGTACACTCTACCGGGATCGAACCCTGATCTCTTGGTCATCGGCCGTCTAGTTTATTATAGTAGTAGCATCTTGAACCATGTGGCCACTGAAGTGGGCTACATGATTGTTGTTTTCTAAACGTCCATCAACTAGGTTTTGTTAAAAACTGAAACACTTGATAAACATCGCTCATACTTCCTGCCCAGTGATCATCCCGCTAACACGCTTGTTTTTCTAAACTTTCTCCAATGTATTATAATATTTTTATTTAGAATCACGTTTTACTACTCATTCGGGTGATACGCATATTTACTAATTACACTAATATGTTAGGGATGAGGAAGGTTAAATTTTGATAAAGTGTACCAGGCTTTGAGTGAAGGGAGAGCGAGAGAAACCATTTAGGGAAAGCCATCCTCAATACACCCGACAGGGATTTGAACCCCGATCTTCCCGTCATTGGTAGTATATTCTATTGTGAGAGTGGATGCCTCTGACCAGTAGTTGGTAATCTATGGCCTGCGGGCTGGATCCGGTCCGTCAACTGATTTTATCTGGCCCGCGAAAGATTTAGCAATTAAACAAGTGTGCTAAAAATAGACTAGTACCTAATTATTATATAAAAAATATAAAGTTGAAATCTTTTACTTCAAAACTGTCCAACAAATATGTTTTAACCCCATACAGCCCGTGGTATCAAAAAGTTGGCCGACTCATGTCTTAGACCACCCGGAAGAAATAACCAAAAGATAAAAATTGAAATAATCACCCGCAGAAATATTTTCTATATTTTTATTTTTTAAGTGATTTTCCTTTGCTAATTCTTGCGCTTTTTTTTCCTAAGCATTTTAAGTTATTACTTTTGATGTATCTTAAATTTTATTTTTTTCTTCAGTATTTCTTGTCCTCCGTACTTTGCGTATTACTACCCGTCCAGGATATCTGCATATTTACACTTTTGGACATGAAATGAGGAAGGTAGGATTTCAAAAGTAAGCTTGAAGGGGAGGTTAGGAAGGGGGGGGGGTATTTTTCTGGGGATAAAACATCTCCGGTAAGCCCGACCAGTATTTGAACCCCGTCCTCCCATTTACCAACAAACAAGACTGGATGAACTTTGCGTTCAGTCAGTCCACACTCACAACTGAAGTGGCTACTAATTCAGTTAAACCCTTGCATAAAATATTAACACCCGAGAGTTTAAGCGTATGAATTAATGATGAAATGGCGTGTGGAAAGGAATTTACCAGAGACAGAATTATAGAGCGCGAATAAAGAGTTTAACATATCAAGTGGCCATCCATTAACCACTTAACGCTCTTCAGAGGGGGACAGGAAGGAGCTCTAATGTCTACGTGGTGTTACACGGGAGGAGGTAGGATTAAAAAAAAGGTAAGGAAAAAGTGTTAACTACATGGTTTATGGATGATCCCCAAGTTTGATGTGTTGGCCAGTCGCAGGGTTGAACCAGCCTCGCAAAAAAGGGTGATTAAAGGGGTTGGTGTAAGGGAAGCGAGAAAATGGTAGTGGTTTTTTTTACAGTTTTTATATAAAAATATTTTTTTAGTAAAAAAAAATCAAATATTTCTCCAGTAGAAACATGGCGTATACTTTTCTTCCCATGTTTATCTCAATAGTTGTTGAATAAGGGTGTCCTGGATTTTAATGACACATTTTTATCTTAATTTAAAAAGTTTATCATCTATTTGCTCATGATAAATATCCATTCATCAACTGTTTATTTAACCATGAGAAGAAAATTAGACTCTATGTTATGTTTTTACTGGAGTAATATTTTATTTATTTCAGCTAAAAAAAGGTGTTGCTATAAAAATTGCAAAAAACACCGGCCTTTTCTCGCGTCCCCTGAACTAACACCTTAAGGCCGTTCTAATGGTTAACTCCTAAATACTCGTAAGATACCATATCTCAGACCTCGTGGAGACTACGGACCATATATGTATTGCGGAGATTCTGAGCTGAACTGCTTATTATTAATAAACTGGGAGATTGGTTGGCCTCCAAGACTTGATATTAAATATGGACCTAATATCTGCCCAACTGTGATTCAAACCACAATATCTCTACTTTATAGGACACATCGGAGTTTATCGCGTACCGTATACATTTCTACACGGATGTAATCTCCGTTCATTGAGAACTAAGAGTCAATGCAAATGACCTTTCCAGTGGTGCACTCAGAGATTTACTTGTGGAGGACATACAGTGAGTCGAAGGTCTAGTGGTTAGCTTTTGTGAATAATAATGTAGAGGTCCCAGGTTAGATTTTCGGAGGTACCATAGGCTTTTTTTTATCGAAATAGAATTGTTACTATGGTTGCCATAGTCTGGTTAATTAGGCTTAAGTTAGGTTTAAGACTTCTACTAGCACCACAAAATCACAATAATCATCATCCCGTCATCTAATCAAGATGAAGCAACCCCACTTACATGCTGCCTCGACCTCAGAAGACGGTTGGTTACATATCCGTCACTTCCAGTAGAAGACCTAGAATGTCTAGCAAACAAACCCTGGTGGCATACGCTAGATAAAATAAAAAAAATCAGAAGGTACTGTTATTATTATTATGATCATTATTATTATTTCCTAAATAATTGGGAATGGGCCACTCTTATTGTGTATAAGGTTCTACCCTTTTAAATATAAAATCATAAATCTGGTCTTAAAATTCAAAGCTTACACAACAGACACAACTGTAGTGCTCTAATCTCCTGGGCGCATCACTGGATTTTATAAGATAGCCATTCGTCCCAAACTTTCGGGTTCAATCCCCGAAATAAGAATTTTGTCCTGGACTGAGTTTTTCCTCGATTTGTTAAATAAATTATTTCATTTAGAGAGTGATTTGAATTAAATAAAAACTGTTTTAATCAAGTCAATTGCTAGAAAGTCTAGATATAAAATCTGACAATAAATGTACAATATACATTATGTACACTTAATTTACCCTGAATGGTAAGCGTACTTTGATAGTTTCCACTATGGTGCGGCTTATATGATAGGGCCATAGGGGTACCTGTCGAGGTAATACGGTAAACTTCGCTGAAAACTAAATTTATACTATTATAGCTAGCGACGAGTATATCTCACTAACTCTAACTTTTATTTATTTAACTTTTGGCTCTAAATGTGCGTAGGTTAGTTTACTGCGTTAATATATCGTATCCTAACACTTCTATTTTATGCATAGCAACATTTCATTTTATGCATAGCAACATTTCATAGACCTAGTTTATAGACATTGTCCAAAAAAGGCTTATAGATACATTGTAAAGTCCATTCGCCGTAGAAGTGGTGGTAACTGACAGCTATCAGAAGATGTAAAAACTGTTAAAAAGAAAAACTTAGATAAAAACGAAATTTTTGTTGTCAAAGTTTTGACTGCCAAAAATGACAACGATTCATTAAATTGTCTTGCAGATCCTATGGTTTGGCGAATAGATACATGAGTATAGATCTGGTAACTTTTGCTAGTTGTCATTTACCACCACTTCTATGGAAAATTGACTATACACGTGTCTGTTCTTTTGTGAAGCCTTATGGTGAAAGGGTGAGATGGCCGGCAGTGACATCTGTTTCCGGTCTATTCAAACATGGCAGGCACACGCATTGCCGGAAACTGACTATCATATGTTAAATAAGGGAAGTTTCAGTTTTAACGATTACAAAAAGGGTAGATTGTGAGAATACTTTCCTCTTACTGTACTGTCTTACTACTACACAACGTTAGGGACTTAAGGGACTGAATAAAATGCTCCTGCTAAATACTACCAATCACAGCAAAGTAAATATGTGTGCGTGCATCTAAATAAACCACCAATGGCATTGAAATGATCCGTTGCTATGGAAACAAATACAATATGAAGTTATTGTTTTGTGAACTGAGCTATTTCACAAATACATTTCTGAAAATTTAAAACCCCAGGAAGCGTGGCATCTCTTAAAGGTTCTCATAAAGATTGGCTTCACTTTTCTAGGTTAAGCTTCTCATTAGTATTCTTGATAATCTCTGCTTGACAGATCACATCTGCTTGCGCCTTGCTCTAGTAAATTTTCTTTCGAAGAGTTTAATTGGAGGTTGCCTGCGACTGTCTCATTGGTTGGCATGGTCCCTTGATTAAGGATACTGACTATGTTGACGCGCTTTCCATTTTTAAGGACCATAAAATCACTTAAATATTATACGACTGCGGAGCTTACGGGCTCTGTAGATGCGGCTTTATTATGTGTTCAGGCAAACCGCAACCTACAGTATGGATGTGGTAGGAAGTGCACTTTAGAAAATACAGACTATTTTTTATGGTAAACATGGATAAGGTTTTACTATATTACGAATCATAGCCGGGTGAAAAACCGCACAAGTTAACTTTTTTCTTGTTGCCCGAGTAAGATTTATAGTAAAATCCAGCGTTAAGTTCAGGCCTTTGATGATATCTGTACAAATCTACAACTGTAGACTTCAACTACTTGTTTATGACATCAGAAACCCTATCTTAATAGCGTTAATAGAAAAACCTACAAACGTAAATTTCATATATGTGGTTTCACTTATAAAAATTGGTTAACTTTGATATGATAATCCTCGAGGTAAATTCTTTTATTAAAAAGATAAATTAAATAAACCGTTGGTTCGGCAGAACCCAAGAAATTGTTGTCGAAATCAATCGTCGTTTTCTGGAATTGAGACTTCCCTTTGCATATTTAAAAAAATATAAATTTTGGTATAAATTCGGTGCGTAAGTTTTCATAATAAAATAATGATGGAACTTTTTTGGGTACTTGGTAAATCAATTATGAATGGAATCGCTTCACGTTTTAAATATTTATATCAAATGAATTGTTTTAAAAGTGCCAGGGGCAGATTACGTGAGATAACTTTTGTGTGTCTACTTTTTTCCCCCAGCGTTGTTCCACTAAACACTCGCCTGGAGGTAACTGAGATATTTCGTAATAAGCCAACCCTAGTGGTGTGTGACATTCGGTTGGAAGGAGAATAGAAAACCACCGTTTGGGGATAAAACCACTTACGAATAGAGATTGAGATTGAACAACGACCTTCCGAATTATTAAAGCATACTAAGGCACACTACTATTGCATTTGTATTTATCATATAAAACACTCCACAGATACATAAATAAGATATTAGAGCAATTAAAAAAAATCTAATCAAAACATATGTCATGAACAAAACTGCCCTTATTTTAAGGCTAGAATCAAAATAACGATTTTGCCTCGAGGCATCTTGATTTAATGTTTTAGTTAAATCCGTCAAACTGTTTCGATTTTAGTCATAGACAGATAGACAAAAAATAAAACACTATACAGTGGCCGCAAGGTTAAAGGCGCCACTCTTGCAGTAGACTAGACTACTGATGACGGGGATATCGAGGTTCAAATCTTTGTCGGGTGTACTAAAGTATTTTTCCCAAATTGTTCTCCACTCTTCCCCCACGCAAATGCGGGTAAACTTCCTATAAGTATAACTTTCCCAGTCCCCAAAATTACTAGCGTAATTAGCACCTAAGCGTTCTACTCGAACAGGTAGTAAGACGTGGTGCTATAAAATAATATAAGAAAGGACATACCGAAAAAGAGACATACAAGATATATGGACGAACAGAGTGAATTATAAGACCTATTATTAGTTCACTACTTTTATGAGCTCAAATTTACATAAAACGTAATATCTTAGTCAGAAATATTTATGAGAACAATAATTGTTATATGAGCAAGTACAACCAATTATTTACATCGCATCTATCTTGCATATTATGTTGTCACATGTATAAGTAATGTAGATTGACTTTAAAAGCGGCAAAACATATTACCAAGACAAATGAATATAGATTTCAATGTAGTTTTTGATATTTCATAAGAAGCTAAGTAAATATAAGTCATCCATAAGTGTGCTGCATTAATTTAAGTTATATTTTGTTGTGTGGTGTTATAATATAATTATTTAGAAAGTAGACGTTAAATGAACTCTAATTTCAAATAATATACCAATTTCTTTATTAATATATCCTCATTTTAAATATGGTAGTTTAAAATAATGGTAAAAGCTATTACCAACTGCTCATAAAGAAAGTGGTATTGGTTGAAATTAGCTATAGTACAAAGTCGAATGTATATTTTTACAGCTAGCCAACTTGTCTAAAAATTAAGAAACGCTTTTTACTAACTATTCATGCTATCAGCAAATCCACACAAACGAACTAAGGACGAGAAAGGTAGAATTTAGAGGTAGTGTAGCCGTATTTTCGTGAAGAAAGAGTGAGAAACCATTCATGCTAAAAAAACTCATTACATCCAGCTGAGATTCAAACCAAACCTCCCCATCACTGGTAGATCCTCTGTCGCTGTGGGTGTCTATATATTTAGTACGCGGTTGGAAAAACATATTAATTTTTTTTAGCAAGGCGTCTTACTACCCATTCGGGTTATACGCCTATGTACTAATAACACAATTTGTTTAGCACCGCGTCCTACTACCCGTTCGGGTTATACTTGAGTGTACGAATTACGCTAATGGTTTTAAGGACGAGGAAGGCTATATCTCGAGGAAGTGTACCTGCATTTTCTTGGAGGGTGAGAGAAAAACATTTAGGGGAAACCCCTTTAAATACCCCCGACCGGAATTCCAACCCGATTTTCCGGTTATCGGCAGTATAGTCTACTGAGAGAGTATTAAATTAAGTTATTAAAACTTTTTCAAGTAAACAACCCGCTTCGGTGGTTGCATAGTTTAAGGTATAACTATCGTGATATACAAGATTGCCAAAGACGGGGATATCGTAAATCGAATCCCGGTTGGTAGTACTGAGAGAGTTTGATCCTAAAGGGTTTCACACTCTCCCTCCACGAAATTGCGGGCATACTTTCTTTAATATGTAGCCGTCCTCATCCCTAAAACATAATCGTATTTAGTACCTATGTGAAAAATCCAAATGGGTAGTAAGACGTGGTGCTAAAAATAATAACTAAACACGGAACAAAAGTTTGGCGGCACGTAGGTTGAGAGCCACTATTGTGGAGAAACGCTGGCTACCTTGTGTCCGCTTCATGCTGCGCTGTTGTCTCTCCACACCTCCCTGTAACTGTCATGACGCGACTGAACAGATGAGCTTTCTCTCGCTACTCGCGACGTTTGGGTGTGGTGGCAACGCGCGCCTCCCTCGCTTCTCTCACACAACACTCACGTGAGAGGGAGATGGAGGGGATATAGGGGAATTACTCAAATATGGTACTTTTTAGAAAACTAATAATAAAAACCTGCATCGGTCACTGCATGATATAAACGCATCACAATCATGTGGAGCTGAATTACCGGTGATGGGGAAAATAGGGTTCGAATCTCGGTCGGGTATACTAAGGTTTTTTTTTCCTTATATGTCTCCCACAATCCCTGTATGGAAATTTGGGTATCTTTCTTTTGAAATTTTAACTTCTTCATTCCAAATACATTATTGTAACTAATGTATCGTGTAACCCAAACTTGTAGTAGGATAAGTTGAAAAAATTGTGTTGCTGCCAACATAGACAAAATATAACCAGACTTTTATGGTGATAGCCATTGTATCTCTTTTTAAGTTAATTTTAAAACAATTTTGATCTTAATTGTCGTTTGTAGGAGTTATGAATGTTATTAATACGTATTAAGGTGTCATGCGAATTTACATTACTACAACACTTTTTTGTGGAGAGCGTGAATGGAGGCATTGCAACCCTAAAACATCCCTCTTGACAAGGTCTGAGGATATTATTTAATCAGCGTCAATATTATCTGTAAAACATATATCTATATAACATTAATATTCACGCATGAATACATGAAAGTAAATATAGTAACTTTTATAACTCGTTATATCAACGACTAAAATTATGGATCGCGAGCCAAATTGATTTAAATAGAAACTTTTCAAACATTTATTTTCGAGAGAAACGCATAAGTAGTCTACTTCTTACATACACTTGGTTTTAGTCATACTATTTTTAAAATATCGTTCTTTGGATTTATTCACTGGATATTTGATGCTTCCAGGTAGGAACGAGAAGGGCAAGCTAGAAAATAATCGCTCACATTAGTTTGAATAGGTGATTAATCACAAATAGAAAGCCATTACAAATGCACTCAGCTGAGATTCGAACCTGTATCCCGGTCATTGGAAATCCAGTTTGTTGTGAACCTGACGTTTTGGAGCTTGCTATCATCACTGATGTATGAGTTTTGATGATACTAAAATGTGTATTTTGAAAGTACAGTCAAATTGATCGTATTAACAAAATGTACGTCGTTGGTATTTCAAAAATAATAATGATAAAAGATTATTAACTCAAAAAAACAATGTTTTTACATTTTGCATTTTGTTAATATTGACATCAAACACTATTCAAATGGTCGCATACAAAATATTATTCAAAACTTAATGGACTGTTAAGGATGGAATATATGTTACAAACCATTCAAAAACATTTTTGTTTTAAAGTTTCCAATCGATTTTAATATATATAGATGTATCTGCAGTGACATTTAAAGTACGGATGACTGCTTATTCAAACAATCGACATTTTTACTTTACTTTCATTTATAAAAAAGAAAAAATGACCTGAATAGATTGTACCTGTTCCCGTACTAAACAACCAAACTTTGGGAAGTTGTAGGGAATCGAAAAACTAACTCAAAATGTTCTTTTGGGATGAATTAGTTNAATCTGCATAATAAGTAAATAGTGCTGAAAATATTATTTTTATCAAACAACCACCTCGACATAAATATGGTGCAGTATTAAATTACTATTAAGCTGACCCCTCATTTGTTAGGAGATTGTGTTTTGTTTAGGAGGAATCTGGTATGAAAAATTCAACGAGCTAAGTGAAAGTCATCGAATAAAACAAACACACGTTTGGATAAATACATGAAATAAAATTTTAAATATCCACATAAAATAAAGTAGCTTATAAAGTTATGCACCATTAAATTGTATTTAAGTTGATATTTTAACAATAATGAGTGTTTGATTACTTTAGAGCGCATTGCGGGTCAGCCAACCACTCGTTCTGTCATTGAAAGGTGCATTGTTTGTCTCCAGTCTGGAGACCATAATTTTGTTCAAAATAAATAGATTAATAAATTAAATATTGTATTTAATACCTATATTGGGATTTTGTTTAGTTTGTGTGTGTGTGTGTGTTTGCTTGAAAAGGAAGTGAAAACGAGCTAATCTCCAAGTGACATTTGAGTTGGTTTTTCGATCCCCTTCCACTCTCCAAAGTTAGATTATTTAATCCAGGAACACTGTATATTGTTCGACAATCTTCCAATCAACTAAATATGTTTTCTGAAATAGTGTTAAAACTTTCTACTTATTAGATCAAGAAATGCATTCTTACTGGCATAATCAATCTACGTTGGGCAAACTACAAGAAATAGATGATTTAAGGTGGCGTTTACAACCCACAGCCGATGAAATATATTATTACTCAATCCATCATTTACGCACCCTACGCCAAACTGCTATTAAAAGCCTTAGTCCACGGAAAAAAAGGTTCGAGATTTTTGTTCATAACTGTTAACAAAGATTAATGATATAGGTAAAAGTAAAAATGAGATTTATTAGGTCATATTTCACTTAGATATTATTTCCGTTGGTCTAATTTTGGAAATAAGTATCTATATCCTCTCCCACTTGTCTTAACCCTCCCATTCCGAGTTTGAAACTTTTGACCATGTTGCTGCAAGGTGAAGAAAAATATTTGGATTGTCGCTTTAATTGATTAATAGATTAGTGGGATTAAATAAGAACATTGTAAATAGAAAACTAAATATTGTTGCACAGTCGCATCTAATAAACGCACGCGTGCCTACCTGCTGAGAAAAGTGTCATGGGTTCATTTCCCGATACAGCCGGAACAAAAGTGACATTGGCAAAGTTTGGCCACTGATGAATTGACCAAATTTTTTGTCGGTTATTTAATTTATTTCCGATTACCAAACCCTTCCTTCACCTCTGACAAGACATCTTGTGAATGTGGGGAATGCCAGGCTTTCGCCGTGGTTCGGATTCCACATTAAACTGTAGGTCCTCCATTTCATCTCACAATCACCCTACCATTATACATTAGCGTAAGTGCGTATAACCCGAATGGGTAGAAAGACGCGGTGCTAATAATAATAATTGTATTTATTTATGTTCCTAATTTATGTGCTGGTAGTTCTATGATTATTTGGTTCAGAAAATGCGCGTTTAATACCCCTGAACACGCTAACCCCAACAATTTGCATTAAGGAGGTTTTTATCATAGCTTTGTTTCCACCACTACCCCTCCTACACCACTTATCCACCCCTATCGATCGGTTTTCTCAAGTATCCGCACCATTGGTCGAACTCGTGATAGTTTATACTTGATTGTATGGGACGGACAATTCTAGGTTCGAATCTTGATCGAATACAATATGGTTTATTTTACACGTTTGGCTTATATCACTGTGGTTTTCCTCTCTCCTAACCTTAATGAATGGGGGTGCATTGACTTTTACTCACCCTAATCATCCCCCTTAGATTAAGTTGATTTTTCGCGTATGTAGGTGTGCACCGCATATAGGCCTACTACCCATCCGACCTTTATGCATATTTACAATAATGGGAAAGAAATGAATAATGTAGAATCTAGAGGAAATGTACCTGCATTTTCGTGTAGAAATAAAGAGTGAAAAATATGTAGGACTCAAGCCTAGGATTTACCGTCATCAGGAATCTATATTATTTCGAAAGTGAAGTCAAAACACACCAGGACGTTAAACTTAGTATTAATACAAAAATATAGTTCATCACAATCGTACGCACTTTCTCAAAAAGTTTTATATAGTTTGGAGCATTTTGAAAAAATTGTGCTACCGCCTTTAAATAAACTTTTATCCTAAAAACAAGTATACTTTGTTGTTTTGCATGTGTAATATTCCTCAGATGTACAATTTTGAACAAAACGGTTACAAAAATATCTTGGGAAAATTTCTCCATTTTTTCATAAATCACCGAGTACTAAAGACAAATCACCATTTTGCCTCTATTCCACATAATACTTACGTATCACGTTATAAAAACATCCATCATTTCGTTTTAATTGTAGTCCCATGTACAGATAGATATGCAGATTGATAGATAGATAGAGATTGATTTTATATCCAAACAAACCTCTTTTAGAGTCTTAGGGCCTGTAAATATCGTCTTCTTTTTTTAAAATTTCACCTCTTCTTACAATCTGTTTGGGATATACGCATATATACTCACTACGCTGATGTGTTAGAGATGATAAAGGCTAAACTTAGAGGAAGTGTACCTACATTTACGTGAAGGGAGAGTGGATTTTTTTACTTACTCTTTAAACCCAGATCTTACCATCATTGGTATTCCATAGTAAGAGTGATGCCTTAGACCAGTAGTATTATACCTGGACTACGCGAATACATCTTAGCGGGTGGGTGAAATTAAACTAATATATATTTATATGTATGCACACTATTACATATATTTATATAATTTAAGGTCAGAATCAAGAACATGTGATCTGGGTGAAATATTTATTTTAAGTTCATAGACTATAGAATATATATAGCTTATATTATGCACCAACAACCTTACAAGGTTGAGGATAAATTATTTGTGTGAATACGCGAAAAAAAAAAAGTTTGAATCCCACTGTCTTAGACCATTTTACCACTGAAATGGATGAGGGCATAATTATTTATACGTCAATATTCCTCATATTTTCACGTTTACAATATTTTTCTTTAAAGGAGAAAGTACTGTGACGGGGCGGGGGAATTAAGTACAAATTGAACAGTTTCGTTTTGGCAACGACTCATACATTTGATTCATGGCTGGGGTGGTAACTGACCGCTGGAAGAATATTTGTGTTGCAAACATTGGTTTAAATTAACTAATGTTCACCTGAGTTGAAATGATTATTGTTTTCATTCTAATACTATATTATCAATAAAAAATGTTAATAAATAAACTCTTCTAATAATACTTCCATAAGGATTATTACATTATTGGCTTTTTCATAACTAATTTAAATAATAAAATATATTAATAGAACTGCTATGTTTTTTTGATTCACGGCTATGGCGATAAAGTATATTGTTGCGTGAAATAGTAAATTAAAAGTTATTATCCTATATTAACACTTGTTTCTTCTTAAAACTAACCACCAAAATAATTAAATATGTTTTTATAACTTAGAGAAAGACCCATACAAAATATTAGTTTCAAAATAAGATGTTTTTATTTTGTAGACACATACACATAAACACAACCGAAAACTGTTTGTATGACATCATCGACGGCCTTTGTTTCGTCTGGTTCGCCATCTTGATTAGTGAAGAGAACGCAGCTTTTTAGACGCTCTTATTTGGTTAAAACATTTTTGAGCGAACTACAGTTGCCGCTTCCACAAAAAAAAAAAAAAAAA